>JAWPHD010020331.1:0-32227 GCA_037043455.1 Cyrtodaria siliqua | reverse complement strand
GTCCCTTGGACATAAAATGTCAACGAGTATCATTTTGCGTGCCATAGAGTGCCAGTGGCATTTCTGACGTGGTCATCTCTGTTGAAAGTACGTATACAAATGAAAAACTTACGGTGAAACTCATTGTTGCCGTGTCATGGCTTGTACATGCAACTTCTGGGCTCACTTGGTAAGAGATTAACGTTGTGTCTTGATACAGGTTTGCTGCAATAATCATAACAAGTATCATAGTAACAACCATTACAACACGCCAGATAATAATGTACATATTCTTTACGTAATACCTTTATAAATAATAACCATTTGGACACTCAGATCGCAGAAAGAGCAACGTTATCTCTATTTTTTCTATTTACCCGTAAACGAATTACGTCCCTTGGACAGAAAATGTCAACGAGTATCATTTTGCGTGCCATAGAGTGCCAGTGGCATTTCTGACGTGGTCGTCTCTGTTGAAAGTACGTATACAAATGAAAAACTTACGGTGAAACTCATTGTTGCCGTGTCATGGCTTGTACATGCAACTTCTGGGCTTACTTGGTAAGAGATTAACGTTGTGTCTTGATACAGGTTTGCTGCAATAATCATAACAAGTATCATAGTAACAACCATTACAACCCGCCAGATAATAATGTACATATTCTTTACGTAATACCTTTATAAATAATAACCATTTGGACACTCAGATCGCAGAAAGAGCAACGTTATCTCTATTTTTTCTATTTATCCGTAAACGAATTACGTCCCTTGGACATAAAATGTCAACGAGTATCATTTTGCGTGCCATAGAGTGCCAGTGGCATTTCTGACGTGGTCATCTCTGTTGAAAGTACGTATACAAATGAAAAACTTACGGTGAAACTCATTGTTGCCGTTTCATGGCTTGTACATGCAACTTCTGGGCTCACTTGGTAAGAGATTAACGTTGTGTCTTGATACAAGTTTGCTGCAATAATCATAACAAGTATCATAGTAACAACCATTACAACACGCCAGATAATATTGTACATATTCTATACGTAATACCTTTATAAATAATAACCATTTGGACACTCAGATCGCAGAAAGAGCAACGTTATCTCTATTTTTTCTATTTACCCGTAAACGAATTACGTCCCTTGGACATAAAATGTCAACGAGTATCATTTTGCGTGCCATAGAGTGCCAGTGGCATTTCTGACGTGGTCATCTCTGTTGAAAGTACGTATACAAATGAAAAACTTACGGTGAAACTCATTGTTGCCGTGTCATGGCTTGTACATGCAACTTCTGGGCTCACTCGGTAAGAGATTAACGTTGTGTCTTGATACAGGTTTGCTGCAATAATCATAACAAGTATCATAGTAACAACCATTACAACACGCCAGATAATAATGTACATATTCTATACGTAATACCTTTATAAATAATAACCATTTGGACACTCAGATCGCAGAAAGAGCAACGTTATCTCTATTTTTTCTATTTACCCGTAAACGAATTACGTCCCTTGGACATAAAATGTCAACGAGTATCATTTTGCGTGCCATAGAGTGCCAGTGGCATTTCTGACGTGGTCATCTCTGTTGAAAGTACGTATACAAATGAAAAACTTACGGTGAAACTCATTGTTGCCGTGTCATGGCTTGTACATGCAACTTCTGGGCTAACTTGGTAAGAGATTAACGTTTTGTCTTGATACAGGTTTGCTGCAATAATCATGACAAGTATCATAGTAACAACCATTACAACACGCCAGATAATAATGTACATATTCTTTACGTAATACCTTTATAAATAATAACCATTTGGACACTCAGATCGCAGAAAGAGCAACGTTATCTCTATTTTTTCTATTTACCCGTAAACGAATTACGTCCCTTGGACATAAAATGTCAACGAGTATCATTTTGCGTGCCATGAGTGCCAGTGGCATTTCTGACGCGGTCATCTCTGTTGAAAGTACGTATACAAATGAAAAACTTACGGTGAAACTCATTGTTGCCGTGTCATGGCTTGTACATGCAACTTCTGGGCTCACTTGGTAAGAGATTAACGTTGTGTCTTGATACAGGTTTGCTGCAATAATCATAACAAGTATCATAGTAACAACCATTACAACACGCCAGATAATAATGTACATATTCTTTACGTAATACCTTTATAAATAATAACCATTTGGACACTCAGATCGCAGAAAGAGCAACGTTATCTCTATTTTATCTATTTATCCGTAAACGAATTACGTCCCTTGGACATAAAATGTCAACGAGTATCATTTTGCGTGCCATAGAGTGCCAGTGGCATTTCTGACGTGGTCATCTCTGTTGAAAGTACGTATACAAATGAAAAACTTACGGTGAAACTCATTGTTGCCGTGTCATGGCTTGTACATGCAACTTCTGGGCTCACTTGGTAAGAGATTAACGTTGTGTCTTGATACAGGTTTGCTGCAATAATCATAACAAGTATCATAGTAACAACCATTACAACACGCCAGATAATAATGTACATATTCTATACGTAATACCTTTATAAATAATAACCATTTGGACACTCAGATCGCAGAAAGAGCAACGTTATCTCTATTTTTTCTATTTACCCGTAAACGAATTACGTCCCTTGGACATAAAATGTCAACGAGTATCATTTTGCGTGTCATAGAGTGCCAGTGGCATTTCTGACGTGGTCATCTCTGTTGAAAGTACGTATACAAATGAAAAACTTACGGTGAAACTCATTGTTGCCGTGTCATGGCTTGTACATGCAACTTCTGGGCTCACTTGGTAAGAGATTAACGTTGTGTCTTGATACAGGTTTGCTGCAATAATCATAACAAGTATCATAGTAACAACAATTACAACACGCCAGATAATAATGTACATATTCTATACGTAATACCTTTATAAATAATAACCATTTTGACACTCAGATCGCAGAAAGAGCAACGTTATCTCTATTTTTTCTATTTACCCGTAAACGAATTACGTCCCTTGGACATAAAATGTCAACGAGTATCATTTTGCGTGCCATAGAGTGCCAGTGGCATTTCTGACGTGGTCATCTCTGTTGAAAGTACGTATACAAATGAAAAACTTACGGTGAAACTCATTGTTGTCGTGCCATGGCTTGTACATGCAACTTCTGGGCTCACTTGGTAAGAGATTAACGTTGTGTCTTGATACAGGTTTGCTGCAATAATCATAACAAGTATCATAGTAACAACCATTACAACACGCCAGATAATAATGTACATATTCTATACGTAATACCTTTATAAATAATAACCATTTGGACACTCAGATCGCAGAAAGAGCAACGTTATCTCTATTTTTTCTATTTACCCGTAAACGAATTACGTCCCTTGGACATAAAATGTCAACGAGTATCATTTTGCGTGCCATAGAGTGCCAGTGGCATTTCTGACGTGGTCATCTCTGTTGAAAGTACGTATACAAATGAAAAACTTACGGTGAAACTCATTGTTGCCGTGTCATGGCTTGTACATGCAACTTCTGGGCTCACTTGGTAAGAGATTAACGTTGGGTCTTGATACAGGTTTGCTGCAATAATCATAACAAGTATCATAGTAACAACCATTACAACACGCCAGATAATAATGTACATATTCTATACGTAATACCTTTATAAATAATAACCATTTGGACACTCAGATCGCAGAAAGAGCAACGTTATCTCTATTTTTTCTATTTACCCGTAAACGAATTACGTCCCTTGGACATAAAATGTCAACGAGTATCATTTTGCGTGCCATAGAGTGCCAGTGGCATTTCTGACGTTGTCATCTCTGTTGAAAGTACGTATACAAATGAAAAACTTACGGTGAAACTCATTGTTGCCGTGTCATGGCTTGTACATGCAACTTCTGGGCTCACTTGGTAAGAGATTAACGTTGTGTCTTGATACAGGTTTGCTGCAATAATCATAACAAGTATCATAGTAACAACCATTACAACACGCCAGATAATAATGTACATATATCGTTACGTAATACCTTTAAAAATAATAACCATTTGGACACTCAGATCGCAGAAAGAGCAACGTTATCTCTATTTTTTCTATTTACCCGTAAACGAATTACGTCCCTTGGACATAAAATGTCAACGAGTATCATTTTGCGTGCCATAGAGTGCCAGTGGCATTTCTGACGTGGTCATCTCTGTTGAAAGTACGTATACAAATGAAAAACTTACGGTGAAACTCATTGTTGCCGTGTCATGGCTTGTACATGCAACTTCTGGGCTCACTTGGTAAGAGATTAACGTTGTGTCTTGATACAGGTTTGCTGCAATAATCATAACAAGTATCATAGTAACAACCATTACAACACGCCAGATAATAATGTACATATTCTATACGTAATACCTTTATAAATAATAACCATTTGGACACTCAGATCGCAGAAAGAGCAACGTTATCTCTATTTTTTCTATTTACCCGTAAACGAATTACGTCCCTTGGACATAAAATGTCAACGAGTATCATTTTGCGTGCCATAGACTGCCAGTGGCATTTCTGACGTGGTCATCTCTGTTGAAAGTACGTATACAAATGAAAAACTTACGGTGAAACTCATTGTTGCCGTGTCATGGCTTGTATATGCAACTTCTGGGCTCACTTGGTAAGAGATTAACTTTGTGTCTTGATACAGGTTTGCTGCAATAATCATAACAAGTATCATAGTAACAACCATTACAACACGCCAGATAATATTGTACATATTCTATACGTAATACCTTTATAAATAATAACCATTTGGACACTCAGATCGCAGAAAGAGCAACGTTATCTCTATTTTTTTTATTTACCCGTAAACGAATTACGTCCCTTGGACATAAAATGTCAACGAGTATCGTTTTGCGTGCCATAGAGTGCCAGTGGCATTTCTGACGTGGTCATCTCTGTTGAAAGTACGTATACAAATGAAAAACTTACGGTGAAACTTATTGTTGCCGTGTCATGGCTTGTACATGCAACTACTGGGCTCACTTGGTAAGAGATTAACGTTGTGTCTTGATACAGGTTTGCTGCAATAATCATAACAAGTATCATAGTAACAACCATTACAACACGCCAGATAATAATGTACATATTCTTTACGTAATACCTTTATAAATAATAACCATTTGGACACTCAGATCGCAGAAAGAGCAACGTTATCTCTATTTTTTCTATTTACCCGTAAACGAATTACGTCCCTTGGACATAAAATGTCAACGAGTATCATTTTGCGTGCCATAGAGTGCCAGTGGCATTTCTGACGTGGTCATCTCTGTTGAAAGTACGTATACAAATGAAAAACTTACGGTGAAACTCATTGTTGCCGTGTCATGGCTTGTACATGCAACTTCTGGGCTCACTTGGTAAGAGATTAACGTTGTGTCTTGATACAGGTTTGCTGCAATAATCATAACAAGTATCATAGTAACAACCATTACAACACGCCAGATAATATTGTACATATTCTATACGTAATACCTTTATAAATAATAACCATTTGGACACTCAGATCGCAGAAAGAGAAACGTTATCTCTATTTTTTCTATTTACCCGTAAACGAATTACGTCCCTTGGACATAAAATGTCAACGAGTATCATTTTGCGTGCCATAGAGTGCCAGTGGCATTTCTGACGTGGTCATCTATGTTGAAAGTACGTATACAAATGAAAAACTTACGGTGAAACTCATTGTTGCCGTGTCATGGCTTGTACATGCAACTTCTGGGCTCACTTGGTAAGAGATTAACGTTGTGTCTTGATACAGGTTTGCTACAATAATCATAACAAGTATCATAGTAACAACCATTACAACACGCCAGATAATAATGTACATATTCTATACGTAATACCTTTATAAATAATAACCATTTGGACACTCAGATCGCAGAAAGAGCAACGTTATCTCTATTTTTTCTATTTACCCGTAAACGAATTACGTCCCTTGGACATAAAATGTCAACGAGTATCATTTTGCGTGCCATAGAGTGCCAGTGGCATTTCTGACGTGGTCATCTCTGTTGAAAGTACGTATACAAATGAAAAACTTACGGTGAAACTCATTGTTGCCGTGTCATGGCTTGTACATGCAACTTCTGGGCTCACTTGGTAAGAGATTAACGTTGTGTCTTGATACAGGTTTGCTGCAATAATCATAACAAGTATCATAGTAACAACCATTACAACACGCCAGATAATAATGTACATATTCTATACGTAATACCTTTATAAATAATAACCATTTGGACACTCAGATCGCAGAAAGAGCAACGTTATCTCTATTTTTTCTATTTACCCGTAAACGAATTACGTCCCTTGGACATAAAATGTCAACGAGTATCATTTTGCGTGCCATAGAGTGCCAGTGGCATTACTGACGTGGTCATCTCTGTTGAAAGTACGTATACAAATGAAACCTTACGGTGAAACTCATTGTTGCCGTGTCATGGCTTGTACATGCAACTTCTGGGCTCACTTGGTAAGATATTAACGTTGTGTCTTGATACAGGTTTGCTGCAATAATCATAACAAGTATCATAGTAACAACCATTACAACACGCCAGATAATAATGTACATATTCTATACGTAATACCTTTATAAATAATAACCATTTGGACACTCAGATCGCAGAAAGAGCAACGTTATCTCTATTTTTTTCTATTTACCCGTAAACGAATTACGTCCCTTGGACATAACATGTCAACGAGTATCATTTTGCGTGTCATAGAGTGCCAGTGGCATTTCTGACGTGGTCATCTCTGTTGAAAGTACGTATACAAATGAAAAACTTACGGTGAAACTCATTGTTGCCGTGTCATGGCTTGTACATGCAACTTCTGGGCTCACTTGGTAAGAGATTAACGTTGTGTCTTGATACAGGTTTGCTGCAATAATCATAACAAGTATCATAGTAACAACCATTACAACACGCCAGATAATAATGTACATATTCTTTACGTAATACCTTTATAAATAATAACCATTTGGACACTCAGATCGCAGAAAGAGCAACGTTATCTCTATTTTTTCTATTTACCCGTAAACGAATTACGTCCCTTGGACATAAAATGTCAACGAGTATCATTTTGCGTGCCATAGAGTGCCAGTGGCATTTCTGACGTGGTCATCTCTGTTGAAAGTACGTATACAAATGAAAAACTTACGGTGAAACTCATTGTTGCCGTGTCATGGCTTGTACATGCAACTTCTGGGCTCACTAGGTAAGAGATTAACGTTGTGTTTTGATACAGGTTTGCTGCAATAATCATAACAAGTATCATAGTAACAACCATTACAACACGCCAGATAATAATGTACATATTCTATACGTAATACCTTTATAAATAATAACCATTTGGAACCTCAGATCGCAGAAAGAGCAACGTTATCTCTATTTTTTCTATTTACCCCTAAACGAATTACGTCCCTTGGACATAAAATGTCAACGAGTATCATTTTGCATGCCATAGAGTGCCAGTGACATTTCTGACGTGGTCATCTCTGTTGAAAGTACGTATACAAATGAAAAACTTACGGTGAAACTCATTGTTGCCGTGTCATGGCTTGTACATGCAACTTCTGGGCTCACTTGGTAAGAGATTAACGTTGTGTCTTGATACAGGTTTGCTGCAATAATCATAACAAGTATCATAGTAACAACCATTACAACACGCCAGATAATAATGTACATATTCTATACGTAATACCTTTATAAATAATAACCATTTGGACACTCAGATCGCAGAAAGAGCAACTTTATCTCTATTTTTTCTATTTACCCGTAAACGAATTACGTCCCTTGGACATAAAATGTCAACGAGTATCATTTTGCGTGCCATAGAGTGCCAGTGGCATTTCTGACGTGGTCATCTCTGTTGAAAGTACGTATACAAATGAAAAACTTACGGTGAAACTCATTGTTGCCATGTCATGGCTTGTACATGCAACTTCTGGGCTCACTTGGTAAGAGATTAACGTTGTGTCGTGATACAGGTTTGCTGCAATAATCATAACAAGTATCATAGTAACAACCATTACAACACGCCAGATAATAATGTACATATTCTATACGTAAAACCTTTATAAATAATAACCATTTGGACACTCAGATCGCAGAAAGAGCAACGTTATCTCTATTTTTTTCTATTTACCCGTAAACGAATTACGTCCCTTGGACATAACATGTCAACGAGTATCATTTTGCGTGTCATAGAGTGCCAGTGGCATTTCTGACGTGGTCATCTCTGTTGAAAGTACGTATACAAATGAAAAACTTACGGTGAAACTCATTGTTGCCGTGTCATAGCTTGTACATGCAACTTCTGGGCTCACTTGGTAAGAGATTAACGTTGTGTCTTGATACAGGTTTGCTGCAATAATCATAACAAGTATCATAGTAACAACCATTACAACACGCCAGATAATAATGTACATATTCTTTACGTAATACCTTTATAAATAATAACCATTTGGACACTCAGATCGCAGAAAGAGCAACGTTATCTCTATTTTTTCTATTTACCCGTAAACGAATTACGTCCCTTGGACATAAAATGTCAACGAGTATCATTTTGCGTGCCATAGAGTGCCAGTGGCATTTCTGACGTGGTCATCTCTGTTGAAAGTACGTATACAAATGAAAAACTTACGGTGAAACTCATTGTTGCCGTGTCATGGCTTGTACATGCAACTTCTGGGCTCACTAGGTAAGAGATTAACGTTGTGTTTTGATACAGGTTTGCTGCAATAATCATAACAAGTATCATAGTAACAACCATTACAACACGCCAGATAATAATGTACATATTCTATACGTAATACCTTTATAAATAATAACCATTTGGAACCTCAGATCGCAGAAAGAGCAACGTTATCTCTATTTTTTCTATTTACCCCTAAACGAATTACGTCCCTTGGACATAAAATGTCAACGAGTATCATTTTGCGTGCCATAGAGTGCCAGTGGCATTTCTGACGTGGTCATCTCTGTTGAAAGTACGTATACAAATGAAAAACTTACGGTGAAACTCATTGTTGCCGTGTCATGGCTTGTACATGCAACTTCTGGGCTCACTTGGTAAGAGATTAACGTTGTGTCTTGATACAGGTTTGCTGCAATAATCATAACAAGTATCATAGTAACAACCATTACAACACGCCAGATAATAATGTACATATTCTATACGTAATACCTTTATAAATAATAACCATTTGGACACTCAGATCGCAGAAAGAGCAACTTTATCTCTATTTTTTCTATTTACCCGTAAACGAATTACGTCCCTTGGACATAAAATGTCAACGAGTATCATTTTGCGTGCCATAGAGTGCCAGTGGCATTTCTGACGTGGTCATCTCTGTTGAAAGTACGTATACAAATGAAAAACTTACGGTGAAACTCATTGTTGCCATGTCATGGCTTGTACATGCAACTTCTGGGCTCACTTGGTAAGAGATTAACGTTGTGTCGTGATACAGGTTTGCTGCAATAATCATAACAAGTATCATAGTAACAACCATTACAACACGCCAGATAATAATGTACATATTCTATACGTAAAACCTTTATAAATAATAACCATTTGGACACTCAGATCGCAGAAAGAGCAACGTTATCTCTATTTTTTCCTATTTACCCGTAAACGAATTACGTCCCTTGGACATAACATGTCAACGAGTATCATTTTGCGTGTCATAGAGTGCCAGTGGCATTTCTGACGTGGTCATCTCTGTTGAAAGTACGTATACAAATGAAAAACTTACGGTGAAACTCATTGTTGACGTGTCATGGCTTGTACATGCAACTTCTGGGCTCACTTGGTAAGAGATTAACGTTGTGTCTTGATACAGGTTTGCTGCAATAATCATAACAAGTATCATAGTAACAACCATTACAACACGCCAGATAATAATGTACATATTCTTTACGTAATACCTTTATAAATAATAACCATTTGGACACTCAGATCGCAGAAAGAGCAACGTTATCTCTATTTTTTCTATTTACCCGTAAACGAATTACGTCCCTTGGACATAAAATGTCAACGAGTATCATTTTGCGTGCCATAGAGTGCCAGTGGCATTTCTGACGTGGTCATCTCTGTTGAAAGTACGTATACAAATGAAAAACTTACGGTGAAACTCATTGTTGCCGTGTCATGGCTTGTACATGCAACTTCTGGGCTCACTTGGTAAGAGATTAACGTTGTGTCTTGATACAGGTTTGCTGCAATAATCATAACAAGTATCATAGTAACAACCATTACAACATGCCAGATAATAATGTACATATTCTTTACGTAATACCTTTATAAATAATAACCATTTGGACACTCAGATCGCAGAAAGAGCAACGTTATCTCTATTTTTTCTATTTACCCGTAAACGAATTACGTCCGTTGGACATAAAATGTCAACGAGTATCATTTTGCGTGCCATAGAGTGCCAGTGGCATTTCTGACGTGGTCATCTCTGTTGAAAGTACGTATACAAATGAAAAACTTACGGTGAAACTCATTGTTGCCGTGTCATGGCTTGTACATGCAACTTCTGGGCTCATTTGGTAAGAGATTAACGTTGTGTCTTGATACAGGTTTGCTGCAATAATCATAACAAGTATCATAGTAACAACCATTACAACACGCCAGATAATATTGTACATATTCTATACGTAATACCTTTATAAATAATAACCATTTGGACACTCAGATCGCAGAAAGAGCAACGTTATCTCTATTTTTTCTATTTACCCTAAAACGAATTACGTCCCTTGGACATAAAATGTCAACGAGTATCATTTTGCGTGCCATAGAGTGCCAGTGGCAATTCTGACGTGGTCATCTCTGTTGAAAGTACGTATACAAATGAAAAACTTACGGTGAAACTCATTGTTGCCGTGTCATGGCTTGTACATGCAACTTCTGGGCTCACTTGGTAAGAGATTAACGTTGTGTCTTGATACAGGTTTGCTGCAATAATCATAACAAGTATCATAGTAACAACCATTACAACACGCCAGATAATAATGTACATATTATTTACGTAATACCTTTATAAATAATAACCATTTGGACACTCAGATCGCAGAAAGAGCAACGTTATCTCTATTTTTTCTATTTACCCGTAAACGAATTACGTCCCTTGGACATAAAATGTCAACCAGTATCATTTTGCGTGCCATAGAGTGCCAGTGGCATTTCTGACGTGGTCATCTCTGTTGAAAGTACGTATACAAATGAAAAACATACGGTGAAACTCATTGTTGCCGTGTCATGGCTTGTACATGCAACTTCAGGGCTCACTTGGTAAGAGATTAACGTTGTGTCTTTATACAGGTTTGCTGCAATAATCATAACAAGTATCATAGTAACAACCATTACAACACGCCAGATAATAATGTACATATTCTATACGTAATACCTTTATAAATAATAACCATTTGGACACTCAGATCGCAGAAAGAGCAACGTTATCTCTATTTTTTCTATTTACCCGTAAACGAATTACGTCCCTTGGACATAAAATGTCAACGAGTATCATTTTGCGTGCCATAGAGTGCCAGTGGCATTTCTGACGTGGTCATCTCTGTTGAAAGTACGTATACAAATGAAAAACTTACGGTGAAACTCATTGTTGCCGTGCCATGGCTTGTACATGCAACTTCTGGGCTCACTTGGTAAGAGATTAACGTTGTGTCTTGATACAGGTTTGCTGCAATAATCATAACAAGTATCATAGTAACAACCATTACAACACGCCAGATAATAATGTACATATTCTATACGTAATACCTTTATAAATAATAACCATTTGGACACTCAGATCGCAGAAAGAGCAACGTTATCTCTATTTTTACTATTTACCCGTAAACGAATTACGTCCCTTGGACATAAAATGTCAACGAGTATCATTTTGCGTGCCATAGACTGCCATTGGCATTTCTGACGTGGTCATCTCTGTTGAAAGTACGTATACAAATGAAAAACTTACGGTGAAACTCATTGTTGCCGTGTCATGGCTTGTACATGCAACTTCTGGGCTCACTTGGTAAGAGATTAACGTTGTGTCTTGATACAGGTTTGCTGCAATAATCATAACAAGTATCATAGTAACAACCATTACAACACGCCAGATAATATTGTACATATTCTATACGTAATACCTTTATAAATAATAACCATTTGGACACTCAGATCGCAGAAAGAGCAACGTTATCTCTATTTTTTCTATTTACCCGTAAACGAATTACGTCCCTTGGACATAAAATGTCAACGAGTATCATTTTGCGTGCCATAGAGTGCCAGTGGCATTTCTGACGTGGTCATCTCTGTTGAAAGTACGTATACAAATGAAAAACTTAAGGTGAAACTCATTGTTGCCGTGTCATGGCTTGTACATGCAACTTCTGGCCTCACTTGGTAAGAGATTAACGTTGTGTCTTGATACAGGTTTGCTGCAATAATCATAACAAGTATCATAGTAACAACCATTACAACAGGCCAGATAATAATGTACATATTCTATACGTAATACCTTTATAAATAATAACCATTTGGACACTCAGATCGCAGAAAGAGCAACGTTATCTCTATTTTTTCTATTTACCCGTAAACGAATTACGTCCCTTGGACATAAAATGTCAACGAGTATCATTTTGCGTGCCATAGAGTGCCAGTGGCATTTCTGACGTGGTCATCTCTGTTGAAAGTACGTATGCAAATGAAAAACTTACGGTGAAACTCATTGTTGCCGTGTCATGGCTTGTACATGCAACTTCTGGGCTCACTTGGTAAGAGATTAACGTTGTGTCTTGATACAGGTTTGCTGCAATAATCATAACAAGTATCATAGTAACAACCATTACAACACGCCAGATAATAATGTACATATTCTATACGTAATACCTTTATAAATAATAACCATTTGGACACTCAGATCGCAGAAAGAACAACGTTATCTCTATTTTTTCTATTTACCCGTAAACGAATTACGTCCCTTGGACATAAAATATCAACGAGTATCATTTTGCGTGCCATAGAGTGCCAGTGGCATTTCTGACGTTGTCATCTCTGTTGAAAGTACGTATACAAATGAAAAACTTACGGTGAAACTCATTGTTGCCGTGTCATGGCTTGTACATGCAACTTCTGGGCTCACTTGGTAAGAGATTAACGTTGTGTCTTGATACAGGTTTGCTGCAATAATCATAACAAGTATCATAGTAACAACCATTACAACACGCCAGATAATATTGTACATATTCTATACGTAATACCTTTATAAATAATAACCATTTGGACACTCAGATCGCAGAAAGAGCAACGTTATCTCTATTTTTTCTATTTACCCGTAAACGAATTACGTCCCTTGGACATAAAATGTCAACGAGTATCATTGTGCGTGCCATAGAGTGCCAGTGGCATTTCTGACGTGGTCATCTCTGTTGAAAGTACGTATACAAATGAAAAACTTACGGTGAAACTCATTGTTGCCGTGTCATGGCTTGTACATGCAACTTCTGGGCTCACTTGGTAAGAGATTAACGTTGTGTCTTGATACAGGTTTGCTGCAATAATCATAACAAGTATCATAGTAACAACCATTACAACACGCCAGATAATAATGTACATATTCTTTACGTAATACCTTTATAAATTATAACCATTTGGACACTCAGATCGCAGAAAGAGCAACGTTCTCTCTATTTTTTCTATTTACCCGTAAACGAATTACGTCCCTTGGACATAAAATGTCAACGAGTATCATTTTGCGTGCCATAGAGTGCCAGTGGCATTTATGACGTGGTCATCTCTGTTGAAAGTACGTATACAAATGAAAAACTTACGGTGAAACTCATTGTTGCCGTGTCATGGCTTGTACATGCAACTTCTGGGCTCACTTGGTAAGAGATTAACGTTGTGTCTTGATACAGGTTTGCTGCAATAATCATAACAAGTATCATAGTAACAACCATTACAACACGCCAGATACTAATGTACATATTCTATACGTAATACCTTTATAAATAATAACCATTTGGACACTCAGATCGCAGAAAGAGCAACGTTATCTCTATTTTTTCTATTTACCCGTAAACGAATTACGTCCCTTGGACATAAAATGTCAACGAGTATCATTTTGCGTGCCATAGAGTGCCAGTGGCATTTCTGACGTGGTCATCTCTGTTGAAAGTACGTATACAAATGAAAAACTTACGGTGAAACTCATTGTTGCCGTGTCATGGCTTGTACATGCAACTTCTGGGCTCACTTGGTAAGATATTAACGTTGTGTCTTGATACAGGTTTGCTGCAATAATCATAACAAGTATCATAGTAACAACCATTACAACACGCCAGATAATAATGTACATATTCTATACGTAATACCTTTATAAATAATAACCATTTGGACACTCAGATCGCAGAAAGAGCAACGTTATCTCTATTTTTTCTATTTACCCGTAAACGAATTACGTCCCTTGGACATAAAATGTCAACGAGTATCATTTTGCGTGCCATAGAGTGCCAGTGGCATTTCTGACGTTGTCATCTCTGTTGAAAGTACGTATACAAATGAAAAACTTACGGTGAAACTCATTGTTGCCGTGTCATGGCTTGTACATGCAACTTCTGGGCTCACTTGGTAAGAGATTAACGTTGTGTCTTGATACAGGTTTGCTGCAATAATCATAACAAGTATCATAGTAACAACCATTACAACACGCCAGATAATAATGTACATATATCGTTACGTAATACCTTTATAAATAATAACCATTTGGACACTCAGATCGCAGAAAGAGCAACGTTATCTCTATTTTTTCTATTTACCCGTAAACGAAATACGTCCCTTGGACATAAAATGTCAACGAGTATCATTTTGCGTGCCATAGAGTGCCATTGGCATTTCTGACGTGGTCATCTCTGTTGAAAGTACGTATACAAATGAAAAACTTACGGTGAAACTCATTGTTGCCGTGTCATGGCTTGTACATGCAACTTCTGGGCTCACTTGGTAAGAGATTAACGTTGTGTCTTGATACAGGTTTGCTGCAATAATCATAACAAGTATCATAGTAACAACCATTACAACACGCCAGATAATAATGTACATATTCTATACGTAATACTTTTATAAATAATAACCATTCGGACACTCAGATCGCAGAAAGAGCAGCGTTATCTCTATTTTTTCTATTTACCCGTAAACGAATTACGTCCCTTGGACATAAAATGTCAACGAGTATCATTTTGCGTGCCTTAGAGTGCCAGTGGCATTTCTGACGTGGTCATCTCTGTTGAAAGTACGTATACAAATGAAAAACTTACGGTGAAACTCATTGTTGCCGTGTCATGGCTTGTACATGCAACTTCTGGGCTCACTTGGTAAGAGATTAACGTTGTGTCTTGATACAGGTTTGCTGCAATAATCATAACAAGTATCATAGTAACAACCATTACAACACGCCAGATAATAATGTACATATTCTTTACGTAATACCTTTATAAATAATAACCATTTGGACACTCAGATCGCTGAAAGAGCAACGTTATCTCTATTTTTTCTATTTACCCGTAAACGAATTACGTCAGTTGGACATAAAATGTCAACGAGTATCATTTTGCGTGCCATAGAGTGCCAGTGGCATTTCTGACGTGGTCATCTCTGTTGAAAGTACGTATACAAATGAAAAACTTACGGTGAAACTCATTGTTGCTGTGTCATGGCTTGCACATGCAACTTCTGGGCTCACTTGGTAAGAGATTAACGTTGTGTCTTGATACAGGTTTGCTGCAATAATCATAACAAGTATCATAGTAACAACCATTACAACACGCCGGATAATAATGTACATATTCTATACGTAATACCTTTATAAATAATAACCATTTGGACACTCAGATCGCAGAAAGAGCAACGTTATCTCTATTTTTTCTATTTACCCGAAAACGAATTACGTCCCTTGGACATAAAATGTCAACGAGTATCATTTTGCGTGCCATAGAGTGCCAGTGGCATTTCTGACGTGGTCATCTCTGTTGAAAGTACGTATACAAATGAAAAACTTACGGTGAAACTCATTGTTGCCGTGTCATGGCTTGTACATGCAACTTCTGGGCTCACTTGGTAAGAGATTAACGTTGTGTCTTGATACAGGTTTGCTGCTATAATCATAACAAGTATCATAGTAACAACCATTACAACACGCCAGATAATAATGTACATATTCTATACGTAATACCTTTATAAATAATAACCATTTGGACACTCAGATCGCAGAAAGAGCAACGTTATCTCTATTTTTTCTATTTACCCGTAAACTAATTACGTCCCTTGGACATAAAATGTCAACGAGTATCATTTTGCGTGCCATAGAGTGCCAGTGGCATTTCTGACGTGGTCATCTCTGTTGAAAGTACGTATACAAATGAAAAACTTACGGTGAAACTCATTGTTGCCGTGTCATGGCTTGTACATGCAACTTCTGGGCTCACTTGGTAAGAGATTAACGTTGTGTCTTGATACAGGTTTGCTGCAATAATCATAACAAGTATCATAGTAACAACCATTACAACACGCCAGATAATAATGTACATATTCTTTACGTAATACCTTTATAAATAATAACCATTTGGAAACTCAGATCGGAGAAAGAGCAACGTTATCTCTATTTTTTCTATTTACCCGTAAACGAATTACGTCCCTTGGACATAAAATGTCAACGAGTATCATTTTGCGTGCCATAGAGTGCCAGTGGCATTTCTGACGTGGTCATCTCTGTTGAAAGTACGTATACAAATGAAAAACTTACGGTGAAACTCATTGTTGCCGTGTCATGGCATGTACATGCAACTTCTGGGCTCACTTGGTAAGAGATTAACGTTGTGTCTTGATACAGGTTTGCTGCAATAATCATAACAAGTATCATAGTAACAACCATTACAACACGCCAGATAATAATGTACATATTCTATACGTAATACCTTTATAAATAATAACCATTTGGACACTCAGATCGCAGAAAGAGCAACGTTATCTCTATTTTTTCTATTTACCCGTAAACGAATTACGTCCCTTGGACATAAAATGTCAACGAGTATCATTTTGCGTGCCATAGAGTGCCAGTGGCATTTCTGACGTGGTCATCTCTGTTGAAAGTACGTATACAAATGAAAAACTTACGGTGAAACTCATTGTTGCCGTGTCATGGCTTGCACATGCAACTTCTGGGCTCACTTGGTAAGAGATTAACGTTGTGTCTTGATACAGGTTTGCTGCAATAATCATAACAAGTATCATAGTAACAACCATTACAACACGCCAGATAATATTGTACATATTCTATACGTAATACCTTTATAAATAATAACCATTTGGACACTCAGATCGCAGAAAGAGCAACGTTATCTCTATTTTTTCTATTTACCCGTAAACGAATTACGTCCCTTGGACATAAAATGTCAACGAGTATCATTTTGCGTGCCATAGAGTGCCAGTGGCATTTCTGACGTGGTCATCTCTGTTGAAAGTACGTATACAAATGAAAAACTTACGGTGAAACTCATTGTTGCCGTGTCATGGCTTGTACATGCAACTTCTGGGCTCACTTGGTAAGAGATTAACGTTGTGTCTTGATACAGGTTTGCTGCAATAATCATAACAAGTATCATAGTAACAACCATTACAACACGCCAGATAATAATGTACATATTCTATACGTAATACCTTTATAAATAATAACCATTTGGACACTCAGATCGCAGACAGAGCAACGTTATCTCTATTTTTTCTATTTACCCGTAAACGAATTACGTCCCTTGGACATACAATGTCAACGAGTATCATTTTGCGTGCCATAGAGTGCCAGTGGCATTTCTGACGTGGTCATCTCTGTTGAAAGTACGTATACAAATGAAAAACTTACGGTGAAACTCATTGTTGCCGTGTCATGGCCTGTACATGCAACTTCTGGGCTCACTTGGTAAGAGATTAACGTTGTGTCTTGATACAGGTTTGCTGTAATAATCATAACAAGTATCATAGTAACAACCATTACAACACGCCAGATAATAATGTATATATTCTTTACGTAATACCTTTATAAATAATAACCATTTGGACACTCAGATCGCAGAAAGAGCAACGTTATCTCTATTTTTTCTATTTACCCGTAAACGAATTACGTCCCTTGGACATAAAATGTCAACGAGTATCATTTTGCGTGCCATGAGTGCCAGTGGCATTTCTGACGTGGTCATCTCTGTTGAAAGTACGTATACAAATGAAAAACTTACGGTGAAACTCATTGTTGCCGTTTCATGGCCTGTACATGCAACTTCTGGGCTCACTTGGTAAGAGATTAACGTTGTGTCTTGATACAGGTTTGCTGTAATAATCATAACAAGTATCATAGTAACAACCATTACAACACGCCAGATAATAATGTACATATTCTTTACGTAATACCTTTATAAATAATAACCATTTGGACACTCAGATCGCAGACAGAGCAACGTTATCTCTATTTTTTCTATTTACCCGTAAACGAATTACGTCCCTTGGACATAAAATGTCAACGAGTATCATTTTGCGTGCCATAGAGTGCCAGTGGCATTTCTGACGTGGTCATCTCTGTTGAAAGTACGTATACAAATGAAAAACTTACGGTGAAACTCATTGTTGCCGTGTCATGTCCTGTACATGCAACTTCTGGGCTCACTTGGTAAGAGATTAACGTTGTGTCTTGATACAGGTTTGCTGTAATAATCATAACAAGTATCATAGTAACAACCATTACAACACGCCAGATAATAATGTACATATTCTTTACGTAATACCTTTATAAATAATAACCATTTGGACACTCAGATCGCAGAAAGAGCAACGTTATCTCTATTTTTTCTATTTACCCGTAAACGAATTACGTCCCTTGGACATAAAATGTCAACGAGTATCATTTTGCGTGCCATGAGTGCCAGTGGCATTTCTGACGCGGTCATCTCTGTTGAAAGTACGTATACAAATGAAAAACTTACGGTGAAACTCATTGTTGCCGTGTCATGGCTTGTACATGCAACTTCTGGGCTCACTTGGTAAGAGATTAACGTTGTGTCTTGATACAGGTTTGCTGCAATAATCATAACAAGTATCATAGTAACAACCATTACAACACGCCAGATAATAATGTACATATTCTTTACGTAATACCTTTATAAATAATAACCATTTGGACACTCAGATCGCAGAAAGAGCAACGTTATCTCTATTTTATCTATTTATCCGTAAACGAATTACGTCCCTTGGACATAAAATGTCAACGAGTATCATTTTGCGTGCCATAGAGTGCCAGTGGCATTTCTGACGTGGTCATCTCTGTTGAAAGTACGTATACAAATGAAAAACTTACGGTGAAACTCATTGTTGCCGTGTCATGGCTTGTACATGCAACTTCTGGGCTCACTTGGTAAGAGATTAACGTTGTGTCTTGATACAGGTTTGCTGCAATAATCATAACAAGTATCATAGTAACAACCATTACAACACGCCAGATAATAATGTACATATTCTATACGTAATACCTTTATAAATAATAACCATTTGGACACTCAGATCGCAGAAAGAGCAACGTTATCTCTATTTTTTCTATTTACCCGTAAACGAATTACGTCCCTTGGACATAAAATGTCAACGAGTATCATTTTGCGTGCCATAGAGTGCCAGTGGCATTTCTGACGTGGTCATCTCTGTTGAAAGTACGTATACAAATGAAAAACTTACGGTGAAACTCATTGTTGCCGTGTCATGTCCTGTACATGCAACTTCTGGGCTCACTTGGTAAGAGATTAACGTTGTGTCTTGATACAGGTTTGCTGTAATAATCATAACAAGTATCATAGTAACAACCATTACAACACGCCAGATAATAATGTACATATTCTTTACGTAATACCTTTATAAATAATAACCATTTGGACACTCAGATCGCAGAAAGAGCAACGTTATCTCTATTTTTTCTATTTACCCGTAAACGAATTACGTCCCTTGGACATAAAATGTCAACGAGTATCATTTTGCGTGCCATGAGTGCCAGTGGCATTTCTGACGCGGTCATCTCTGTTGAAAGTACGTATACAAATGAAAAACTTACGGTGAAACTCATTGTTGCCGTGTCATGGCTTGTACATGCAACTTCTGGGCTCACTTGGTAAGAGATTAACGTTGTGTCTTGATACAGGTTTGCTGCAATAATCATAACAAGTATCATAGTAACAACCATTACAACACGCCAGATAATAATGTACATATTCTTTACGTAATACCTTTATAAATAATAACCATTTGGACACTCAGATCGCAGAAAGAGCAACGTTATCTCTATTTTATCTATTTATCCGTAAACGAATTACGTCCCTTGGACATAAAATGTCAACGAGTATCATTTTGCGTGCCATAGAGTGCCAGTGGCATTTCTGACGTGGTCATCTCTGTTGAAAGTACGTATACAAATGAAAAACTTACGGTGAAACTCATTGTTGCCGTGTCATGGCTTGTACATGCAACTTCTGGGCTCACTTGGTAAGAGATTAACGTTGTGTCTTGATACAGGTTTGCTGCAATAATCATAACAAGTATCATAGTAACAACCATTACAACACGCCAGATAATAATGTACATATTCTATACGTAATACCTTTATAAATAATAACCATTTGGACACTCAGATCGCAGAAAGAGCAACGTTATCTCTATTTTTTCTATTTACCCGTAAACGAATTACGTCCCTTGGACATAAAATGTCAACGAGTATCATTTTGCGTGTCATAGAGTGCCAGTGGCATTTCTGACGTGGTCATCTCTGTTGAAAGTACGTATACAAATGAAAAACTTACGGTGAAACTCATTGTTGCCGTGTCATGGCTTGTACATGCAACTTCTGGGCTCACTTGGTAAGAGATTAACGTTGTGTCTTGATACAGGTTTGCTGCAATAATCATAACAAGTATCATAGTAACAACAATTACAACACGCCAGATAATAATGTACATATTCTATACGTAATACCTTTATAAATAATAACCATTTTGACACTCAGATCGCAGAAAGAGCAACGTTATCTCTATTTTTTCTATTTACCCGTAAACGAATTACGTCCCTTGGACATAAAATGTCAACGAGTATCATTTTGCGTGCCATAGAGTGCCAGTGGCATTTCTGACGTGGTCATCTCTGTTGAAAGTACGTATACAAATGAAAAACTTACGGTGAAACTCATTGTTGTCGTGCCATGGCTTGTACATGCAACTTCTGGGCTCACTTGGTAAGAGATTAACGTTGTGTCTTGATACAGGTTTGCTGCAATAATCATAACAAGTATCATAGTAACAACCATTACAACACGCCAGATAATAATGTACATATTCTATACGTAATACCTTTATAAATAATAACCATTTGGACACTCAGATCGCAGAAAGAGCAACGTTATCTCTATTTTTTCTATTTACCCGTAAACGAATTACGTCCCTTGGACATAAAATGTCAACGAGTATCATTTTGCGTGCCATAGAGTGCCAGTGGCATTTCTGACGTGGTCATCTCTGTTGAAAGTACGTATACAAATGAAAAACTTACGGTGAAACTCATTGTTGCCGTGTCATGGCTTGTACATGCAACTTATGGGCTCACTTGGTAAGAGATTAACGTTGGGTCTTGATACAGGTTTGCTGCAATAATCATAACAAGTATCATAGTAACAACCATTACAACACGCCAGATAATAATGTACATATTCTATACGTAATACCTTTATAAATAATAACCATTTGGACACTCAGATCGCAGAAAGAGCAACGTTATCTCTATTTTTTCTATTTACCCGTAAACGAATTACGTCCCTTGGACATAAAATGTCAACGAGTATCATTTTGCGTGCCATAGAGTGCCAGTGGCATTTCTGACGTTGTCATCTCTGTTGAAAGTACGTATACAAATGAAAAACTTACGGTGAAACTCATTGTTGCCGTGTCATGGCTTGTACATGCAACTTCTGGGCTCACTTGGTAAGAGATTAACGTTGTGTCTTGATACAGGTTTGCTGCAATAATCATAACAAGTATCATAGTAACAACCATTACAACACGCCAGATAATAATGTACATATATCGTTACGTAATACCTTTAAAAATAATAACCATTTGGACACTCAGATCGCAGAAAGAGCAACGTTATCTCTATTTTTTCTATTTACCCGTAAACGAATTACGTCCCTTGGACATAAAATGTCAACGAGTATCATTTTGCGTGCCATAGAGTGCCAGTGGCATTTCTGACGTGGTCATCTCTGTTGAAAGTACGTATACAAATGAAAAACTTACGGTGAAACTCATTGTTGCCGTGTCATGGCTTGTACATGCAACTTCTGGGCTCACTTGGTAAGAGATTAACGTTGTGTCTTGATACAGGTTTGCTGCAATAATCATAACAAGTATCATAGTAACAACCATTACAACACGCCAGATAATAATGTACATATTCTATACGTAATACCTTTATAAATAATAACCATTTGGACACTCAGATCGCAGAAAGAGCAACGTTATCTCTATTTTTTCTATTTACCCGTAAACGAATTACGTCCCTTGGACATAAAATGTCAACGAGTATCATTTTGCGTGCCATAGACTGCCAGTGGCATTTCTGACGTGGTCATCTCTGTTGAAAGTACGTATACAAATGAAAAACTTACGGTGAAACTCATTGTTGCCGTGTCATGGCTTGTATATGCAACTTCTGGGCTCACTTGGTAAGAGATTAACTTTGTGTCTTGATACAGGTTTGCTGCAATAATCATAACAAGTATCATAGTAACAACCATTACAACACGCCAGATAATATTGTACATATTCTATACGTAATACCTTTATAAATAATAACCATTTGGACACTCAGATCGCAGAAAGAGCAACGTTATCTCTATTTTTTTTATTTACCCGTAAACGAATTACGTCCCTTGGACATAAAATGTCAACGAGTATCGTTTTGCGTGCCATAGAGTGCCAGTGGCATTTCTGACGTGGTCATCTCTGTTGAAAGTACGTATACAAATGAAAAACTTACGGTGAAACTTATTGTTGCCGTGTCATGGCTTGTACATGCAACTTCTGGGCTCACTTGGTAAGAGATTAACGTTGTGTCTTGATACAGGTTTGCTGCAATAATCATAACAAGTATCATAGTAACAACCATTACAACACGCCAGATAATAATGTACATATTCTTTACGTAATACCTTTATAAATAATAACCATTTGGACAATCAGATCGCAGAAAGAGCAACGTTATCTCTATTTTTTCTATTTACCCGTAAACGAATTACGTCCCTTGGACATAAAATGTCAACGAGTATCATTTTGCGTGCCATAGAGTGCCAGTGGCATTTCTGACGTGGTCATCTCTGTTGAAAGTACGTATACAAATGAAAAACTTACGGTGAAACTCATTGTTGCCGTGTCATGGCTTGTACATGCAACTTCTGGGCTCACTTGGTAAGAGATTAACGTTTTGTCTTGATACAGGTTTGCTGCAATAATCATAACAAGTATCATAGTAACAACCATTACAACACGCCAGATAATATTGTACATATTCTATACGTAATACCTTTATAAATAATAACCATTTGGACACTCAGATCGCAGAAAGAGAAACGTTATCTCTATTTTTTCTATTTACCCGTAAACGAATTACGTCCCTTGGACATAAAATGTCAACGAGTATCATTTTGCGTGCCATAGAGTGCCAGTGGCATTTCTGACGTGGTCATCTATGTTGAAAGTACGTATACAAATGAAAAACTTACGGTGAAACTCATTGTTGCCGTGTCATGGCTTGTACATGCAACTTCTGGGCTCACTTGGTAAGAGATTAACGTTGTGTCTTGATACAGGTTTGCTACAATAATCATAACAAGTATCATAGTAACAACCATTACAACACGCCAGATAATAATGTACATATTCTATACGTAATACCTTTATAAATAATAACCATTTGGACACTCAGATCGCAGAAAGAGCAACGTTATCTCTATTTTTTCTATTTACCCGTAAACGAATTACGTCCCTTGGACATAAAATGTCAACGAGTATCATTTTGCGTGCCATAGAGTGCCAGTGGCATTTCTGACGTGGTCATCTCTGTTGAAAGTACGTATACAAATGAAAAACTTACGGTGAAACTCATTGTTGCCGTGTCATGGCTTGTACATGCAACTTCTGGGCTCACTTGGTAAGAGATTAACGTTGTGTCTTGATACAGGTTTGCTGCAATAATCATAACAAGTATCATAGTAACAACCATTACAACACGCCAGATAATAATGTACATATTCTATACGTAATACCTTTATAAATAATAACCATTTGGACACTCAGATCGCAGAAAGAGCAACGTTATCTCTATTTTTTCTATTTACCCGTAAACGAATTACGTCCCTTGGACATAAAATGTCAACGAGTATCATTTTGCGTGCCATAGAGTGCCAGTGGCATTACTGACGTGGTCATCTCTGTTGAAAGTACGTATACAAATGAAACCTTACGGTGAAACTCATTGTTGCCGTGTCATGGCTTGTACATGCAACTTCTGGGCTCACTTGGTAAGATATTAACGTTGTGTCTTGATACAGGTTTGCTGCAATAATCATAACAAGTATCATAGTAACAACCATTACAACACGCCAGATAATAATGTACATATTCTATACGTAATACCTTTATAAATAATAACCATTTGGACACTCAGATCGCAGAAAGAGCAACGTTATCTCTATTTTTTTCTATTTACCCGTAAACGAATTACGTCCCTTGGACATAACATGTCAACGAGTATCATTTTGCGTGTCATAGAGTGCCAGTGGCATTTCTGACGTGGTCATCTCTGTTGAAAGTACGTATACAAATGAAAAACTTACGGTGAAACTCATTGTTGCCGTGTCATGGCTTGTACATGCAACTTCTGGGCTCACTTGGTAAGAGATTAACGTTGTGTCTTGATACAGGTTTGCTGCAATAATCATAACAAGTATCATAGTAACAACCAATACAACACGCCAGATAATAATGTACATATTCTTTACGTAATACCTTTATAAATAATAACCATTTGGACACTCAGATCGCAGAAAGAGCAACGTTATCTCTATTTTTTCTATTTACCCGTAAACGAATTACGTCCCTTGGACATAAAATGTCAACGAGTATCATTTTGCGTGCCATAGAGTGCCAGTGGCATTTCTGACGTGGTCATCTCTGTTGAAAGTACGTATACAAATGAAAAACTTACGGTGAAACTCATTGTTGCCGTGTCATGGCTTGTACATGCAACTTCTGGGCTCACTAGGTAAGAGATTAACGTTGTGTTTTGATACAGGTTTGCTGCAATAATCATAACAAGTATCATAGTAACAACCATTACAACACGCCAGATAATAATGTACATATTCTATACGCAATACCTTTATAAATAATAACCATTTGGAACCTCAGATCGCAGAAAGAGCAACGTTATCTCTATTTTTTCTATTTACCCCTAAACGAATTACGTCCCTTGGACATAAAATGTCAACGAGTATCATTTTGCGTGCCATAGAGTGCCAGTGGCATTTCTGACGTGATCATCTCTGTTGAAAGTACGTATACAAATGAAAAACTTACGGTGAAACTCATTGTTGCCGTGTCATGGCTTGTACATGCAACTTCTGGGCTCACTTGGTAAGAGATTAACGTTGTGTCTTGATACAGGTTTGCTGCAATAATCATAACAAGTATCATAGTAACAACCATTACAACACGCCAGATAATAATGTACATATTCTATACGTAATACCTTTATAAATAATAACCATTTGGACACTCAGATCGCAGAAAGAGCAACTTTATCTCTATTTTTTCTATTTACCCGTAAACGAATTACGTCCCTTGGACATAAAATGTCAACGAGTATCATTTTGCGTGCCATAGAGTGCCAGTGGCATTTCTGACGTGGTCATCTCTGTTGAAAGTACGTATACAAATGAAAAACTTACGGTGAAACTCATTGTTGACGTGTCATGGCTTGTACATGCAACTTCTGGGCTCACTTGGTAAGAGATTAACGTTGTGTCTTGATACAGGTTTGCTGCAATAATCATAACAAGTATCATAGTAACAACCATTACAACACGCCAGATAATAATGTACATATTCTTTACGTAATACCTTTATAAATAATAACCATTTGGACACTCAGATCGCAGAAAGAGCAACGTTATCTCTATTTTTTCTATTTACCCGTAAACGAATTACGTCCCTTGGACATAAAATGTCAACGAGTATCATTTTGCGTGCCATAGAGTGCCAGTGGCATTTCTGACGTGGTCATCTCTGTTGAAAGTACGTATACAAATGAAAAACTTACGGTGAAACTCATTGTTGCCGTGTCATGGCTTGTACATGCAACTTCTGGGCTCACTTGGTAAGAGATTAACGTTGTGTCTTGATACAGGTTTGCTGCAATAATCATAACAAGTATCATAGTAACAACCATTACAACATGCCAGATAATAATGTACATATTCTTTACGTAATACCTTTATAAATAATAACCATTTGGACACTCAGATCGCAGAAAGAGCAACGTTATCTCTATTTTTTCTATTTACCCGTAAACGAATTACGTCCGTTGGACATAAAATGTCAACGAGTATGATTTTGCGTGCCATAGAGTGCCAGTGGCATTTCTGACGTGGTCATCTCTGTTGAAAGTACGTATACAAATGAAAAACTTACGGTGAAACTCATTGTTGCCGTGTCATGGCTTGTACATGCAACTTCTGGGCTCATTTGGTAAGAGATTAACGTTGTGTCTTGATACAGGTTTGCTGCAATAATCATAACAAGTATCATAGTAACAACCATTACAACACGCCAGATAATATTGTACATATTCTATACGTAATACCTTTATAAATAATAACCATTTGGACACTCAGATCGCAGAAAGAGCAACGTTATCTCTATTTTTTCTATTTACCCTAAAACGAATTACGTCCCTTGGACATAAAATGTCAACGAGTATCATTTTGCGTGCCATAGAGTGCCAGTGGCAATTCTGACGTGGTCATCTCTGTTGAAAGTACGTATACAAATGAAAAACTAACGGTGAAACTCATTGTTGCCGTGTCATGGCTTGTACATGCAACTTCTGGGCTCACTTGGTAAGAGATTAACGTTGTGTCTTGATACAGGTTTGCTGCAATAATCATAACAAGTATCATAGTAACAACCATTACAACACGCCAGATAATAATGTACATATTATTTACGTAATACCTTTATAAATAATAACCATTTGGACACTCAGATCGCAGAAAGAGCAACGTTATCTCTATTTTGTCTATTTACCCGTAAACGAATTACGTCCCTTGGACATAAAATGTCAACGAGTATCATTTTGCGTGCCATAGAGTGCCAGTGGCATTTCTGACGTGGTCATCTCTGTTGAAAGTACGTATACAAATGAAAAACATACGGTGAAACTCATTGTTGCCGTGTCATGGCTTGTACATGCAACTTCAGGGCTCACTTGGTAAGAGATTAACGTTGTGTCTTTATACAGGTTTGCTGCAATAATCATAACAAGTATCATAGTAACAACCATTACAACACGCCAGATAATAATGTACATATTCTATACGTAATACCTTTATAAATAATAACCATTTGGACACTCAGATCGCAGAAAGAGCAACGTTATCTCTATTTTTTCTATTTACCCGTAAACGAATTACGTCCCTTGGACATAAATTGTCAACGAGTATCATTTTGCGTGCCATAGAGTGCCAGTGGCATTTCTGACGTGGTCATCTCTGTTGAAAGTACGTATACAAATGAAAAACTTACGGTGAAACTCATTGTTGCCGTGTCATGGCTTGTACATGCAACTTCTGGGCTCACTTGGTAAGAGATTAACGTTGTGTCTTGATACAGGTTTGCTGCAATACTCATAACAAGTATCATAGTAACAACCATTACAACACGCCAGATAATATTGTACATATTCTATACGTAATACCTTTATAAATAATAACCATTTGGACACTCAGATCGCAGAAAGAGCAACGTTATCTCTATTTTTTCTATTTACCCGTAAACGAATTACGTCCCTTGGACATAAAATGTCAACGAGTATCATTTTGCGTGCCATAGAGTGCCAGTGGCATTTCTGACGTGGTCATCTCTGTTGAAAGTACGTATACAAATGAAAATCTTACGGTGAAACTCATTGTTGCCGTGTCATGGCTTGTACATGCAACTTCTGGGCTCACTTGGTAACAGATTAACGTTGTGTCTTGATACAGGTTTGATGCAATAATCATAACAAGTATCATAGTAACAACCATTACAACACGCCAGATAATAATGTACATATTCTATACGTAATACCTTTATAAATAATAACCATTTGGACACTCAGATCGCAGAAAGAGCAACGTTATCTCTATTTTTTCTATTTACCCGTAAACGAATTACGTCCCTTGGACATAAAATGTCAACGAGTATCATTTTGCGTGCCATATAGTGCCAGTGGCATTTCTGACGTGGTCATCTCTGTTGAAAGTACGTATACAAATGAAAAACTTACGGTGAAACTCATTGTTGCCGTGTCATGGCTGGTACATGCAACTTCTGGGCTCACTTGGTAAGAGATTAACGTTGTGTCTTGATACAGGTTTGCTGTAATAATCATAACAAGTATCATAGTAACAACCATTACAACACGCCAGATAATAATGTACATATTCTTTACGTAATACCTTTATAAATAATAACCATTTTGGACACTCAGATCGCAGAAAGAGCAACGTTATCTCTATTTTTTCTATTTACCCGTAAACGAATTACGTCCCTTGGACATAAAAATGTCAACGAGTATCATTTTTGCGTGCCATAGAGTGCCAGTGGCATTTCTGACGTGGTCATCTCTGTTGAAAGTACGTATACAAATGAAAAAAATTACGGTGAAAACTCATTGTTGCCGTGTCATGGCTTGTACATGCAACTTCTGGGCTCACTTGGTAAGAGATTAGCGTTTGTGTCTTGATACAGGTTTTGCTGCAATAATCATAACAAGTATCATGTTAACAACCATTACAACACGCCAGATAATAATGTACATATTCTATACGTAATACCTTTATAAATAATAACCATTTGGACACTCAGATCGCAGAAAGAGCAACGTTATCTCTATTTTTTTCTATTTACCCGTAAAACGAATTACGTCCCTTGGACATAAAATGTCAACGAGTATCATTTTTGCGTGCCATAGAGTGCCAGTGGCATTTCTGACGTGGTCATCTCTGTTGAAAGTACGTATACAAATGAAAAAACTTACGGTGAAAACTCATTGTTTGCCGTGTCATGGCTTGTACTTGCAACTTCTGGGCTCACTTGGTAAGAGATTAACGTTGTGTCTTGATACAGGTTTGCTGCAATAATCATAACAAGTATCATAGTAACAACCATTACAACACGCCAGATAATAATGTACATATTCTTTACGTAATACCTTTATAAATAATAAGCATTTGGACACTCAGATCGCAGAAAGAGCAAACGTTATCTCTATTTTTTTCTATTTACCCGTAAACGAATTACGTCCCTTGGACATAAAATGTCAACGAGTATCATTTTGCGTGCCATAGAGTGCCAGTGGCATTTCTGTCGTGGTCATATCTGTTGAAAGTACGTATACAAATGAAAAAACTTACGGTGAAAACTCATTGTTTGCCGTGTCATGGCTTGTACATGCAACTTCTGGGCTCACTTGGTAAGAGATTAACGTTGTGTCCTTGATACAGGTTTTGCTGCATTAATCATAACAAGTATCATAGTAACAACCATTACAACACGCCAGATAATAATGTACATATTCTATACGTAATACCTTTATAAATAATAACCATTTGGACACTCAGATCGCAGAAAGAGCAACGTTATCTCTATTTTTTTCTATTTACCCGTAAACGAATTACGTCCCTTGGACATAAAATGTCAACGAGTATCATTTTGCGTGCCATAGAGTGCCAGTGGCATTTCTGACGTGGTCATCTCTGTTGAAAGTACGTATACAAATGAAAAAAATTACGGTGGAAACTCATTGTTTGCCGTGTCATGGCTTGTACATGCAACTTCTGGGCTCACTTGGTAAGAGATTAAACGTTGTGTCTTGATACAGGTTTTGCTGCAATAATCATAACAAGTATCATAGTAACAACCATTACAAACACGCCAGATAATAATGTACATATTCTTTACGTAATACCTTTATAAATAATAACCATTTGGACACTCAGATCGCAGAAAGAGCAACGTTTATCTCTATTTTTTTCTATTTACCCGTAAAACGAATTACGTCCCCTTGGACATAAAATGTCAACGAGTATCATTTTGCGTGCCATAGAGTGCCAGTGGCATTTTCTGACGTGGTCATCTCTGTTGAAAGTACGTATACAAATTAAAAAACTTACGGTGAAACTCATTGTTTGCCGTGTCATGGCTTGTACATGCAACTTCTGGGCTCACTTGGTAAGAGATTAACGTTTTTGTCTTGATACAGGTTTGCTGCAATAATCATAACAAGTATCATAGTAAACAACCATTACAACACGCCAGATAATAATGTACATATTCTTTACGTAATACCTTTATAAATAATAACCATTTGGGACACTCAGATCGCAGAAAGAGCAAACGTTATCTCTATTTTTTTCTATTTACCCGTAAACGAATTACGTCCCTTGGACATAAAATGTCAACGAGTATCATTTTTGCGTGCCATAGAGTGCCAGTGGCATTTCTGACGTGGTCATCTCTGTTGAAAGTACGTATACAAATGAAAAAACTTACGGTGAAAACTCATTGTTTGCCGTGTCATGGCTTGTACATGCAACTTCTGGGCTCACTTGGTAAGAGATTAAACGTTTGTGTCTTGATACAGGTTTTGCTGCAATAATCATAAACAAGTATCATAGTAACAACCATTACAACACTCCAGATAATAATGTACATATTCTATACGTAATACCTTTATAAAATAATAACCATTTGGACACTCAGATCGCAGAAAGAGCAAACGTTTATCTCTATTTTTTTCTATTTACCCGTAAACGAATTACGTCCCGTTGGACATAAAAATGTCAACGAGTATCATTTTTGCGTGCCATAGAGTGCCAGTGGCATTTTTTGACGTGGTCATCTCTGTTGAAAGTACGTATACAAATGAAAAAACTTACGGTGAAACTCATTGTTTGCCGTGTCATGGCTTGTACATGCAAACTTCTTGGCTCACTTGGTAAGAGATTAACGTTGTGTCTTGATACAGGTTTTGCTGCAATAATCATAAACAAGTATCATAGTAAACAACTATTACAAACACGCCAGATTAATATTGTACATATTCAATACGTAATACGTTTATAAATAATAACCATTTGGACACTCAGATCGCAGAAAGAGCAACGTTATCTCTATTTTTTTCTATTTACCCGTAAAACGAATTACGTCCCTTGGACATAAAATGTCAACGAGTATCATTTTGCGTGCCATAGACTGCCAGTGGCATTTCTGACGTGGTCATCTCTGTTGAAAGTACGTATACAAATGAAAAAACTTACGGTGAAAACTCATTGATGCCGTGTCCATGGCTTGTACATGCAACTTCTGGGCTCACTTGGTAAGAGATTAACGTTGTGTCTTGATACAGGTTTTGCTGCAATAATCATAACAAGTATCATAGTAAACAACCATTACAAACACGCCAGATAATAATGTACATATTCTTTACGTAATACCTTTATAAATAATAACCATTTGGACACTCAGATCGCAGAAAGAGCAAACGTTATCTCTATTTTTTTCTATTTACCCGTAAACGAATTACGTCCCTTGGACATAAAAATGTCAACGAGTATCATTTTTACGTGCCATAGAGTGCCAGTGGCATTTTCTGACGTGGTCATCTCCGTTGAAAGTACGTATACAAATGAAAAAACTTACGGTGAAAACTCATTGTTTGCCGTGTCATGGCTTGTACATGCAAACTTCTGGGCTCACTTGGTAAGAGTTTTAACGTTGTGTCTTGATACAGGTTTGCTGCAATAATCATAACAAGTATCATAGTAACAACC
>JAWPHD010020330.1:0-32238 GCA_037043455.1 Cyrtodaria siliqua | reverse complement strand
TTACGTCATGTTTAGCACGTCTGGCCATATAATATGACGGTCGATTAGTTTGTGGTAGAGGCAGGCCACCCAATTTAACCATTACTGTATACCTCCCGCCATCCGTACGAATCAACACTTTCTCACTTGACAAGTCGAGCTCCCGTTGGGATTCATAAAATAAAATAAAAGACAGTAAAAATCTGAGTTTATACACAATTGAAAGTCTAGTCGATCAGAAGTAGGGTGAAACAATGGTTAAACACTCATTGTGTTCGCGTTATAATTGAATTGTGATAATATATATATTACAGCAGTGGTCGGCATCCACCAAGATCAGCACATACGATAGATTCATATTACGTATGCTATAGAATAGAATGGAATATAATAGAATAGAACAGAACAGAACAGAACAGAACAGAACATAGAATAGAATAGAATAGAATAGAATATATTTTTATTTTCAAATTGTGGGCCATTGCTGGCCTACAAATCACAATGTACGAATAATAGACCAAAGAGAATATATTACAAACTTACATATGTGAGTCTGATTAAGTAGAACTTATATTCATAAACTAGTAGACAAAACACAACAACAAAAATACAAAGCAAAATAGTGCAGTTCAATGACATGTTGCTGTAACTACGCTGCTGATTTGTGTGAAATAGGCTAAGGCGAGAGACTACTTAAAGCGGAGGGGGATACGGTTTCTTACCGCTATCCATGCCCAGTTAAGGGTCACTTATATGTTCTTAAAGGGAATCGGTATGATCCGCAAGAATTATGAGTGTATAATTGAATTGTTTAACGTCTTACGGTTGTTTCGAGCCGTCCCAGAATGCGGGAGGCTACATAGGAAGTGCCATCGATGTTATATACAAAATAGTTTACCGGCATCTCAACTTAAAATGTGGCTGTTGTTGGCGGGATAGCTACTTTAATAATTCCGTCGTCAACTAGACCCTCTGTATTAATATTGACCCATGGCAGTAACGTGCGTTTTAAAATATAAACCACTTGAGTGTGCTTTAATTTAACCACTTGAATGTGCTTTAATTTATAATCTTTTTATAGCAGTGATCTGCATCCATGCAGACAACCACGTATGCCATAACATTATAGTTCGATGTAATTTGAGATGATAAATGCAGTTCAAAGTGACGTAACACATCTCCATAATTGCATCACCTGACAATTGACAGCAATAGTGCAGTTCAACAACAGAATCGACAACGTACGTGGACCTTCCTCTCACTCTCATCCCTACCCACGTATAGGTCACGTTCACATTCTTAAAGGGACTGGTGGTGATCTGTAAGAAAGTTGAGTGTTAAGGTTTTTCGCGCCGTCCCAGAGAGAGGGGATTGCTACATACTCAGGAACTGCTATATCAGATTCGCTCTTTAATAAGTCTACATAACTAGCATTTATGCAAAACATTTTTAAAAGTCTTTTGAATAGTTTAAAACAATGTGGGTTTTATCACTATATTTAAACCTCTAACATAATATAACAAGCAAGGTTTTACGCAAGCGTAAAATGACTGCCGAGAGAACATAGCTTTTTTTATCTGGGTAGGAACTGGGAACAAAGTTTAACATAATACCAGATTAAGTGACGTGTGTTAAACACTATTGAAATAAATATGTTGTCACGAAGACGTAAACATGCCACGACCTTTTTTTCTTACCAGACACTTTCTTCCCAATGTTTACCATCAGTTCTTCCTACCAAACATTTTTAATCAAGGTGGACGACCTCGCTTCGTTGTGGTCAAATCCTTGACATGTGTTACATATGGATTATTTGTTGCATGACATGCTAGAAGTACACATCAGCACATAAATACAATTGTTCGCATGTAATGAATGTGTGTGCGGTAGCGTGCATTACAACACAGACAAATTGTTCACTGCCAGCATGTAGCATGATTGTGTTATCAAAGTGAAAATCTCAAAGAAATTGTTCATTGCTACCTTACCATGTGCAATTAAGAGTCGCTAAGAACGAATAATTCCATTATATATGCAAGCAGTTATTGTGATACCGGATGCTTCATCGCTTAAGTATGATTTAAACGGTCTCATCTAACGTATGTTCTCTGTTTTACGTGGCCCACTGGTCCATTTTATTTTATTTTTATTTTGTTGTTGTTTTTTCAGAAAAGAAAAAAAAACAATTACATGCATTATAGAAAATGTAACATTTAGTATGAAAAACAGGTTTAGATATAAAATAGTTTACCTTCGTCTCAACTTCTACGTATTCCAGAAACTGGATTGAATTTCGCTAAATGTCAATACCACACATAACTAACAGTTGCGGTGAATACATGGGAAAATCCATATCTATTTAAAGCAGTGATCGGCATCCATGAAGACCACCACGTACGAGTAACATCTTCGTGAATAAATGGTGCAAGTATTTGAAATACAGTTCAAAATGACGTAACACATCCGTAGAATTATATCATCCAGACCATATAAGGTCAAAAGTGCAGAAGGGTAATATGAATATTTTAAAGCAGGGGCGGATCCGGGGACCTTCCTCATACCCACTTCCCAGTTAACGGTTTTTAAAGGCACTTTGAATTGCCCAACGTGTTATGTTATTTCGAGCCTTCCACGAGAGGGGGTAAGGATACATAGGAATCCGTAAACCATGCTCTACTCTTCCTATAGTACTTTAACATTCTCGGAGAATAGACTGCTATACACTGGAACACCCGATTTAAGTCCTCATCCGACGGACAAGGCTAGACCACACGGCCATATCAGTGTTAGGAACTAAAAAAAGAATTTTAAAAAAAGATTTAAAAAGAAAAAAGAAAAAATGTGTTTGTTGAAAAACAAACATAGTTTAAGTTTTCCTGAAAAAATGTCGCGCAGTAGGGGAGACCGGGCGAAATGTTACATTTTTCAAATAATTCTTCTCTTTTTTTTTGATGTTATTCTGCAATAAATAAGGCAGTTAAAATGTTATTTAATTTTTCGAAAGCTCGTAAAGGGTATCATTTTTATAGATCTTCAAAAAACACAGACTGTATGAAACATTTGAAAATATCATTATTTAATAGTGCGCTTAATTGTAACACATTGTCCCGTTCTGTGGGGCAAAGTGTTACACCTGTCGGGGCAAGATGTTACAAATATGACAATATTATCAGAATATACACTTTTTATACAAAAAGAATATAAATATTAAGTATACTACAACACTCTGCAGTAGTAGGGGCAGTAGTAAACTTGAAATGTATGATTTCTTGTATAATAAATGTGTATTATGATATTACTGCAGAGGGGTGTTGTATGTTTAATAGTTATATTTCTTGTATATATACATTGTTTTCTTTTATGGTTTTAAGAATAATTTAGTATGCTTAACGGATATAATTATGAAAAAATGACTTATTTCTGATAATAATGTTCTAATGACAGTAGTTCGGTTCCCGTCCGGCACATTCTCAGTGGGCAGTGGGATGGCGGGTGATGTATAGTACTGGTTCTACCCAGGAAAAGTGGGTGGTCTGCCACCATCGCAACAAATCGACCGTCATATATAACATTACTTGTGTTGAAAATGACGTAAAACAACATACAAACAAAACTTTCTCAGTGATGATTTGGTCTTCGGATATTCGCGTGATCATTGGTTAACCATCTGTATGTGACCTGTATAAAGTGGCACTAGCGGGTCCTCACGTAGTCGAACTATTGCTGGGACAGGGTGTCAAATAAAACATAATTATCTCAATTATTGTGAAATTTCATAATATTACAAAGAACACAGGAAGTACAAATAAAGCATATCTTCAAAGATTTATTGACATACACTATATTTTGTGTCAATGCGGGAAAAATATTTGATAAATTGCTATCCAGCGCAATCGTTAGAAACGGAATTATTTAAGCATGTCATCTTTTAAATACTATTTTTATTGTTTAACAAAAAACTCGGCGCAATCTTTAGAAACGGAATTATTTAAGCATGTCATCTTTTAAATACTATTTTTATTGTTTAACAAAAAAACTCGGCATCGTCCTCTGAATCGCAATTGTGACACATAAACATGTCACCTTTCTTTACATTCGTACATTCCTCCTGGTCCCATTCCTTACATCCTATTTATTGAATCCACGGCTCCCGAGATTTACTGTTTGAGTAGGGTTCCACACAGATTAGACAGTGATCTCGTTTTTCCCCCTTTTCTTTCCTGCGTTCTTTTCCTTACGCAAAGTATTTCCCGAGGTTTGTTTAGTTTTCTTTTCTTTCTTTTATTTCTCGCTTTTTAAGTTCCTCTTCAATGGCATTTCTTTCCGGAGTGTCTGTTAATATTGTTGTTTTTCGTTTTTTACGTTCACCTACGGTCTTTCTCGCTGACGCCTTAGGATGAACCCTTACAAACTCAGGCGTAAATGAAGTGTTATTGTTATCAGATCCGTAAGTTTCGTCACTGATGTTTTGATTTGAAACTACTGCATCTAACTGACCGACACAGTTGTAATGGGCATTTCTGTTTTCCCCTGCTTTGCGATGTGTATATCACCCTTGAACTCTACGTCTGGCCTCCCCTGTCCATGTGCAATAATGTTTACACTGTTTTGTTTATATTGGTTTACGATGACTCCAAGAGCATTGTACAAAGCCTGACACATTGTTATACTCTTTTTCAGAAATATACCGTTCAATATCATGTTCAATATCACGGTCACCTGCATAGTCAGAATAATATTCCATATATTCCCGTATCTCATTTTTCAGCTTACCGCAAAGCTCCTCGTGTGATATTGTCTATTTTTCTTCTTCTAAGTTAATTCGCACTGCATGTAGAAGGCAATGTCCATCACCACTCACATACATCACTTTTCTTCCTGATGTTCTTACATGTGTATTAATAGTGTCCCATACATCACTATTTCTTTCATCATATTCAGTAAATGCTTGGCCATTCACGTTGCAAACTGGACCACTTTTGTCAGAGTGTTGTTGTGCATTTGAGCTTTGCCTGTCTGTGACTGCGCATGGGGCGAAGTCAACATCTGAGAACACATCTTTGTTGAAAGAGTAGACACCTGTCACGTTAAATCCGTTTGCTATGTTACTTGCTTTTGCAGCTTTGGGCCAACATATCCTTACAATTCCTGGTAAATCATAAATAGTCATGGTTTTCCCCGCGTTGTTCCTCATCCAAGAATCTTGGGCCGATGATATGTACTTCTTCAATAGTCCAAAGACTGAACGACCCAATGGTTGCAGCTTGTGAGAACAGTGCGGCGGGACTACATTACAATATAATTTTCTCGAGCGTAGTCCAGAGTATCGATGTGCAGGTGGGACACGTGCCACTGGTTGTCTTTAGAGGACTTTACGTTTTTGACAAAACGTTTCAAGAATATGTGAAATTTTCAGCGTACATCCAGCCAGAAGAGTTGACAGCTCCTATGCAATCCTTGGTCCATCGCGAACGAAATGGTCTTGGTATTTCACGCGTGGAAAGATGAACATTGGCGGGACGGTATTGCCGTTGTCACTAACTGCTGAACACATTGTAACCAGTTCACACTGTTCAGCAGACGTTACGGAACCAACTTGTTTCATTCCTTTGGAAGCTACAGCACTGCGTGGTTTTTGGACAGTCGTGATATCAGTTCCGTCTAAGTTGCAAACATCACAGGCCTGAAACTTCTCACTTTCCATAACGTTAGCAAGTTTGGTAAACAATAGATTCACATTTTCCGTGTTGAAACTAGTGGTTGAAACTAGTGGAAACTACTTGTTGCTTCCGCCGTTCTAATAGGTAAATCTTGATTGCGCTTCCTAAACCCAGAGACGATGGTTGGTTGGTTAAACATATTTTTTTTACACCGATTGCTAAGCAAATTCTAGCAAAGTATATTAAAGGGACTTACGGCAATCTTGATTTTTTAAAATCTCACGGCGTCCCGCTAACTTGCATGTGTTCAGTCATTAATATTAATTATAAGAATAGTATTTAGCAAATTGTTTTTGCATATTATTAATTTTTGATATTATTGCACAAACAATATATTAAAAGTTACAGTAGAATCAGACGAAAATACTTAAAATGTTATTTATTTCAATGCAACCAGGTTGAAAGTTAAAACTGATATTGTATATATAAATCCAGACACCCCTTTCAAACAATTCAAGATTGCCGTGTGTCCCTTTAATCACGCTCGATGGCTTCCTGTGTATAACCTGGCCTTGAATTCACCAACCATTCTTGAGAATATGCTTAGACTAATCCCAAGTATGCAAATTTCAATCACAAATATTTCTATAAGTTTAAAGAATAAACGTTCACAAGAAGCTGCTATGTATAAATATGATAAATTCTAATGAATATCAGCTTCATACGATTGTTAATCTGTGAAGGTCATGGGAATATTTGTGAATGAAATTGTAGTACTTGAGCTCAAGTCCAAGAATAGTCTTAAGAATGGTTGGTGTATTCCAAGCCAGAACTAAGCAATGTGGATTATTATCTTGCTCAAGGATAAATAACATGGCCACGGCTAAAATCGAACCCACGAACTTTCAATCTGGAGTCCGACAATTTACCACTGGACCACGTACTTCACTGGTTGGTTGTTTGAATGGTATTTTACGCCAGTTTCAGTACTATATGAAGGTCGATTGTTCGTGGTGGAGGCAGATCATCCACGATTTGGGTAGAACCCGTACTGTATACCTCCCGCATCTATAAAAATCGACACTTTCTCATTTATAAGTTGAGCTCCCAGTGGGATTCGTCCCAGTGGGATTGGAACACGCAGCAATGAGAGATGAGAAGGTTTCAAACTCAGTGTATTTACCATCATGACAACTGAGGCAATATTCAGAGACTTAATAGCACATCCGCAAATAAATGAAAGTACCAAAAATACTATACATGTATGTGACCAAACCATTTACACCTGCAATCTCTGACTGTTCAAATAGAAACATTCAACTTTTAATTACGATTATTATATTTAAAAGATAAAAATAAATAGATAAAAGCATAACAACTAAACATCATTAGCATAAAATATACTTCTTTTTAAAGAAACTAACCCACCAAATAACGGCAAAATTAAACTAAAAAAAAAATCTATCAAAACTCTATCCCGATGTTCTGGTCATACAATAATGCATATGTGTTGATTAATAATATAGTGTTTTCATGGGTTCTTAAAATACCCGTGATCGAATATGCGTAAAATGACTTATGAGTTGGTAACTCTTAATTCAACGCCCCGCATTTGGGGTTTGGCCTGACTGATTAAAGATGTTTATATTGTGTCTATAGAGTTTAGTTTCTCAAAATGTGAAAGTTATATATTATACCTCGTCGTCAGTAGGTTTAGAAACTATGTACATATGTTGTAAAATGTGGCTTTTGTTGGCGGGATAGTTACTTTAATAATTCCATCGCCTATTTGACCCACTGTATTAATATTGACCTATGGCAATAACATGTGTTTTAAACATCTAAATCACATCAAGTTTAATATTGTGTGTGAACAATTCACATACACTACAAAATAATTATACCAAACCTCGAAATATTTGCATATAGGTTGAGAATTATGATTTTGAATGCAGATAAGAACCCTTTCACAGCCAAAGTCGAAAACATTACTGTTACGACCCTTGTAGGTCCAGATCAACAATCGCAATATGTTCAGGCTGATCAGGGTTTACATTATTCGCCGCCACTCAGTAAGAACATTTTCTTAACACTTTATATATAAAATATTACCGGAAGGTTTTAATTCAAATTTTAGCAGACGACATTTGAAATTTGGCGGCAAAAGGGTTAATGTCATTTAACATACGGTATAAATTAAAAGTCATCCCTCAGGCGAGACTCCAATGAGGGATGCCTGTCAGTGAAACTTTTAGAACAACAGTTATGTTGTTGTTGTTGTTGTTGTTGTTGTTTTTCACAAAAATATACTACACCTTGAATAAAATAATCTCGATTAACAATAATCACATAAACACTATTAGTCTAAGATCACTGTCTTTTAGGGTAGAAAAAAAAGCAAAAGAATTGTTTTAGGTTTGAGGATAGATAAAAGTATATTCTTTATCCATTCTGAAAAGTTGCAATAGCTTGACCTGGTCAAAAGAGAAAAAAATGTTGTTTAAAACCCCTAATAAACACCGATTTTTCTTATCACCTATTTTGTGTTCCATACTTTTTTTTTAGTGAGCGCGAGCGCTGACGTCATCTGACGTCATCAAAATAGACGACAAAATGTCGGAACTTTACTTCCGCGAAGAATTTGAAAACTAAAAGAAGTCATTTAAAGTGACATGAAGGTAAACTTTTGAACAATTTGAGTTGTTTTGAGTTGTTTTGAAATGTATAATAACACAGCCACAAGAAAAATTCACGCAAATGTGAATAAAACTAATATCCGAGAAGTTCAAGATGTTGACAACAGAGTTCACACAACAACTCTATGTTGAGGATGTTTTTGAATTTTTTCCACGGCAAAGTTATTTTGTGTTCTAGTAGTGTCGCAACACTTATTTTATATGATATTTGCAAGCAAAATAAAAAAATGAAGGAAAAAATAAGTGGTCTCCGGTTCAATTTTTTTTCCTACGGAAGCGTGTTTGGGTCATAATTTATGTGATTTCAAATTATGGCTTTTTTAATCTCATCGAGGCACACTTTGATTATTTTTAAAGCTAGTTAACTTACGAATGTATGTGTACGGAATCGAACTTTTTTTATTGATCTTATATTAATTACAGGTTTGGTCGAGAGCTGTATCGAAGATATTTTATTGGTACGAAGTCGAAATAGTAGGATCACATATAAGGTTAGCATGATTAGAGTTTCTGTGTCATTTCATAAACAGTTTGAAGATAGTATTTGAACATTTGAGTAACCTAGGTGTTATGTAATGAATGTTGATTGATATTCTATATTTTTAAAATGATATTACAGAATAAAAACATCATAATTATACTGTCAGTTTGTGTATAAGCTATTTATACACACGGTAGTTCAGTATGTTTGTTTGAAATCAAGATAATGTCCATTTCATTTGTAGCCTACGTATTAATTGAATGTGATAAATAATTTGACGCTATTCTTCTTTCATTGCTCACAGGTGGTTGAAATGGGGATGCATCTGGGTTTGGATGAAGCAACTGACCAGTCCCCGATATATACATGTGATTTCACAGTTCCGTAGAGATGTATGTGATATGTATATTAATAAGGTTGGTTTTTATAATTATTTATTATTTCTATATGTAATATGTGTAAATTAAGACATATGTTTTACCAGTATTATCTGGTTAGTATACTAGTATGATTGACACAACCAATCAATAATAAATGTTTTGCCATCTTGTATATGGAGTTAAAAAAAGGTCAGTAAATCGGACAGGGAAAGTAGCATTCAAGGACGACAGTCAACCAGTTTGTTTTGTGCAACTGGTGCCAAGTTCCTGTAACCAACAAAAAAGTTGTGTTTTAAACTATTTATTGTAATTTTATGATTTATAATATAATGATATTCGCAAATAATAGAGTACTATTCAACATAGGGTTAGAGGGCATTATAAATTGCTTCACATGATCAAAAGTCCGTGTAACCGAGTCTTAAATATTAAATGTATGTGTTCCAAGCTTCCAAATTATCAATAGTATTACCTAATCATTGAACAATATAACATAATTTAATGTTATTCTTCTTCGTTCACAGGTTGTTGTTCCTGGAGGTGATTTGTGAAATGGAGACTGTATGTGTAATATGTAATAAAGACATTGGAAACGGACAGCATGTGTCATTTATACGAGACAAAGGGTGTGAAATTATAAATGTGACCAGTACTAATAGGGGTGACTGTATTAAGGCTGAACCTGGTCAGCCGGTTCATAAAGATTGCCGCCGTGATTATATTCACCAGAGATATGTACCAAAACCAGAGTTAAGTAATCAAACAAAACAGTTACGTTCATTACAATCGTTTGACTTTAAAACAAAATGTTTGTTTTGTGCAACTGGTGCCAAAGTTATGCAACGAAAAAGAGGTTACGATGTTTATCCTGTTAGAACTCTAGATTTCCAGAAAACCATAATAACCAAGTGCCAGGAAAGGGATGACGATTGGGCAATATGTGTACGTAGTCGACTTGAACATATAATTGACTTGCCAGCAGCTGACGCTATTTATCATCAGCAGTGTAACGTTAACTTTAGAACTGGCAAAAATATCCCTAAATCGTATCGTTCTACTGAATTAAAAGACACAGAAAATGCAACAAAAAGCCCTGGTAGACCTGTTGCGTCAGATCAGATAGAAGCATTTAAAAATGTTGTATCTTTTGTTGAAAATGCTTGTGGTCAAATTGTCTCTGTTAGTGATCTTGTTAACAAAATGAAGGAGCATTGTGGTGATAGAGCATATACATGTAAACATATGAAAAATAAGTTATTGGATCATTTTGGCTCAAATATTGTTATCAGTGAATTGGATGGGAAAAGTGACATTGTCAGCCTGAAAGTCACTGCTTCCTCTATTATACATAGCTTTCACAAATCTATGAATGCAAAATCCCCAGAAGAAGAGAAAAAAGAGATCATTTCTACTGCTGCAAAACTTATTTATAATGATATACAGTCTATGGATACATCCAGAATGTTCTACCCTTCTCCACAGGAGGTTGGTTGTGTTGATAAGAACATTAGCTATCTGCTAGAGATTTTGCATTTGTTTCTTCAAACTATAATTAAACACAAAGATGTTAATGTTAAAATTGCTTCCATTGGTCAATCTGTTATTCAAGCATGTAGACCAAAAGGTGTTATTGCCCCGATGCAGCTCGGTCTCGGTGTACAAATGCATCACCACTTTGGCTCCAGATTTTTAGTAGACACGTTGAATACGCTTGGGTTTAGTGTCTCTTATAAGGAAGTCCAAAAATTTGAAATGAATGCTGCTGCAGCAAGCAAAGCCGGTATTCCAGACTACTTTCCAGGACGTTTTGTTCAGTTTGTTGCTGACAACGTCGACCACAACAGTCGAACCTTGGACGGCTATAATACTTTCCATGGCATGGGAATAATAGCATGTACAACCCCTGGATCAAAGGTAAACCTAGTTACTACAAGATCGGACATCAAGGCCAGTGATATTGCTGAACTCGGTAAAATTGATATTAGATATTTCTTCTTCGCTCTGTCTGAAATATCTAATATCAATTTTACAATTCGTTTGTTGAATTGGATACAACTACAAGCAAAGATCTTTATTACAGGATTGACCTGTTGTCGAAGGTAGTATGGACTGTAAGGCCGTCAAAACCTGCTTGGTCTGGTTTGATGCAGCTATATCGAAATGGAGTGTACCCTGGTCAGTCTAGCGTAACGTTTATGCCGATGATCGACTTAAATCCGAGTGACCTTACGTGCATCAATTCTACCCTCTGGTTTGTTTGCAAGCAGGCGGAGAGATATGGATTTACACCTGTTATTACATTTGACCAACCACTGTTTATCAAATCTACAACTGTAATAAATAACCAGACAGAAAACAGTCCTTTGCGAAATATTGTATTACGTCTTGGTGGCTTCCATACTCAGATGAGTTTTCTTGGCAGTATGGGTCATTTAATGATGGGAACTGGAATACAAGAGCTGTTAGAGGTCGTTTACGCTCCTAATGCTGTACTTCATATGATGTCAGGCAAGGCGGTAGCCAGGGCGGTAAGGGGACATTTTCTGATAGACACTGCTCTACATACCTTATTGGTTTCAAGCGCATTTGATATAAAACTGCCTGTCGAGTCTATGTCTGATGAAAACGACGCAAACGGCGAGCATTTAGATTCAGAAGATCAAACTGTTGATACTATAGATGTTGGTAGTGGCCGCATAGAGACTAACATCAACGTTTCGTCGCTGACACCACGAGGTAAAAACGTTATTGATGCTGTTGGTGGTTTGTTTGATACGCTAGAGTCACACGATGTATCACTAGAAGAGGTGAGCAATGATACTATTTTAACTGAAGTAGAACACGGCATATCAAATGCAAAACTACAGTTGAAAAATAGCAGAACTGCATCTTTATGGTTTCAGTATATGGATATGATCTCAATTCTTCAACAATTCCTTAGAGCAGAACGTTCAGGTGACTGGGAACAACATTTGTCTGCTGTTAAAAGTATGCTCCCATACTTTGCCGCTTCTGGACACAACTTATATCTAAAATCGGCGTATATATATCTACAGAGCATGTTAGACTTAGAGAAGAACCATCCAGATGTGTATAATGCTTTCCAGACAGGAAACCATGTAGTCAGAAGAACTGATCGTTTCTGGGCGGGTTTATCCCGTGATCTTGTTATTGAACAGGTTTTGATGCGCAGTGTTAAAACCACAGGTGGACTTACAAGAGGTCGTGGCATGTCCGATATCCAAAGAGCACAGTGGCTTTTATCAATGCCTGCCTGTGCAGAGATGAACAGTTCAATGCAAGCAGTAACCAAAACCGAGTTCAATTCCAGTGAACAACATAAAGAAATTGGTAAAGCACGACAGTGTAGAGATACAAAAGATACACATAGCTTCCTGTCATTTCTTAAAGAGAGAAATCCGTTTGATGTTGATGACAATTGTCTCCGGAATATTGATACCGGTGTTACAGCTGAATCGTGTGTGAATGTTGATAAAGCCAGTGAAATTGGGACAAATATATTAGAGGACATGGTTGGTAAATCAGTAACAGCTTACAGCTTCAAAAGGTCAAAACAAGTTGTCACATTAAACACAAAGTCAACAATTAAGATAAACGACGAAGTTATTCAAGTGGACCCTCAGTTATTATTCCAAAGATTGACGACAGCAGCAAACCGTAACGTACCAGAAATTTCAGAGATATTTCAATACGAGTTGTGTAGCATACCATCAGCTTTATTTGATAAATCAGGTCTTCCAAGACCAGCACAGAAGGCAGGACTAGCCGATGCAATATGGGGATTAGGAGAATGTAGTACCCAAGAAGTTCCATCTGATGTAAAGTATGTCTTAGATGGAGGATCACTACTTCAACGAATCCCCTGGCAAAAAAACTTTACATTTCTACAGATTTGTAACCAGTACTACGAATGCATCCAAAAGAGGTATACTGGAGCAACTGTTGTATTTGATGGATATTTATCTGGTCCTAGCATTAAGGACATAACCCATATTCGACGAGGAAAGGGCGTCGTTGGTACAGTTGTGAAATTTACACCCGACACGCCATTCAGATCCAAGAAAGATGTATTTCTTAACAACGAAGAAAATAAAAAAAAGTTTATTGACATGCTTGGACAACACCTGATCGAGAGAGGGGTAGTCGTTATCCATGCCCGTGATGATGCTGATATGATGATTGTAGAAACGGCTGTGTCAGAAAGCACCAATCAAGAAACGATTGTTATTGGCGAAGACACCGATCTTTTAGTTTTGCTTTGCCACCATGCAAATATGCAGTCACATGACCTGTTCTTCAAATCCGATATTAAACGGTCCGCACATTACGTCCCAAAGTTATGGTATATTCAGGATACAAAACGCCTCTTAGGACAAGAGCTCTGTCAGGCATTGCCATATATACATGCTCTTACCGGTTGTGACACTACTTCCCACATGTACGGAATAGGTAAAGCCGCTGGTCTTCGCCTTTTCACGAAAGAACCATATTTTCGACAGTTGGCCATTACATTCAGCACCATTACCCAAAGAACTGAGATTATAAAAAGTGGCGAAGAAGCCATTGTCCTGTTATATGGCGGAATTCCATACGAGGGATTAGATGTGTTGCGTTTCAGAAAGTTCTCCAACAAAGTTATGACTAGTAACGTATGTGTTCAAGTTCACACATTGCCTCCAACTTGTGCCGCGGCCTTATACCACAGTTTAAGGGTATATCTGCAGACACAGATATGGCTTGGGAATGATACACTCGTAGAACAGGAATGGGGCTGGGAACTCGTCAATAACAAATTATTGCCTATCAAGACCGATCTACCACCTGCACCAGAGAAATTACTGAAGATCATCAGATGTAATTGCAAACACAATTGTGACACCAAACGCTGTACATGCCGCAAACATGGGTTAGATTGTTCACCAGGATGTGGTGCATGTCGCGGAGACAGTTTTTCTAACTCGCCAACATTAGACGAAGAGGTGAATAACGAAGACTTGGATTAGAACTTGTGTTGGTGTTGCACAGCATTTATACTGATACAGATAAGTTTACTTGAAAGCCAATAATTGCCCACTGTTGTACTAGTAAACGAGCTTTGTATTCTATCAAGTAAAATGGAGAGACATTACGTCTCTTTTTACGTGTTGCTTGTAATAGTGGTTGTGTTATGTACAGAGATATATGTGCTTCATCAAAATTACGAATGATCGGTTACATTTTATAACAGACAGATAGGCAAATGTTTATTGCATGCAACTTTTAAATGCCAATTTATATGAGTGTGATATTTACAGGTATGTGAATACGTCAAAATAATGGTATAATAATATGAAATGTTGACTATGTCTGTATTTGTGTATTTTCGATGCATATATTGCTACCTGATATGCATGTATATATATACACTGGAAACAGAGTCTTGTGAACATGTTCATTTAAACCTGTTATCAGTTATAGCTTGTTGTGACGACATATATATATATGTGCTTTATGTTATAAGTGCTATCAGTGATCATTTTTCAAACTATTAGTTTTAATTTAACCCGAAATGGTATATATGCCTATACGTTTCTATGTGAACAGAAGTGGGTAGGGTAATTACATGCCTTCTAATTAAGTGTTGCAGTATTTCTGATTCATTCAAACATAAAAAATAATAATACCAAACTGAAAACAAATCACAATATTAATCTTACATGTAGAATAATTACCGAAGATTAATAGACAAATATATATTGTTTAGCATACCAGTACTGTTTAAGCTAAATGCTATCTGACATTGAACACAATTTGAACATTTCCGTTTATATTGAGCACATTCAATTTAACTATGCTTTTAATGAAGTTATTGTATCATGATGAGGTTAAATATGTCACAATAGTTTAGATTATTGTTAGGATATTGATTTCTACAAAAAATTGTTGAAAATAACAATTGACAAAAATATTATGTTGTTATTAAGTGGGTGGGGTAAATGTACCCCTTGATGTATTGTTTTGCATTATTATTTTGATGTATATGAAGAGATTTTGTCTAAATCACATCATAATATGTGTGTATATTCACTGTCTACGTTTATATAATGTGCTATGGTATATATATTGAATCTTTATTAAATATACACCAATTATTGAAATAAAATGAAATTTATAATTTAATAATGAGTGTCTGTCTTAGGTCATTATTTTAACAAACTTCCCCTATCAGCAGAGAATGCAACTTTTCCCAGCTTCAATTAGAAGGATCCAAAAGTAAAAAAATGCAGGTTTCAAAACTTTTGCAATTAGTTCTACCTTTGGGTACTTTTGGAGCCAGGGTTACTAGTCTATATTTGTTTTTCTTCCCAGATAGTTGGCTTCTGTCTCCAGTTCTTTCCTTTCTACGTTCAACAAACTGTTTTGGAATGGACTTCCTGTCATACACTTGTCCGAGAAATGCAAACAAATCTATAAATAGTGTCGATAAATTCAGAATCCAGCCGAATTCAGCAGTGGAATAGTCTTGAGGGAAAGTGTGGTGGTAGTTATGGAAACCCTCTCCGCCAGCAAACATGGCTACGACGGGGTTTTCAGATGGATTAATACGTATGTCATATGGCTTCCATCCCCACAGATGAGCGGCACTGTTCACAAGCCAAGTGGCATTCAATGTCAAACTATATCTCAAAAGTGCACACACAAAATAGGCAACTTGAAACGACTCTCCAAAGAAATATACAGGAACTACGGTCGGGATGACGAAACAAAACAGTATGACAGACGGCAAGTAAAATCTGGAAAAAATAGTAAAAGAGAGCATTTTAAACGCCCATAACACACTTGTCACATATCGTTACATAGTATAGTCCAGTCTTGCAATTATGTACAGCAAGGGTGAAAAAAATCGCATCCATGGCGTTCAAGACGTTGCGTTTGAACATTATCGTCTCTCACCGCAGCGTGTTCAAATCCCATGGGAGCTCGATTTTAGCGTTGATTATTACGGATGGCGGAAGGTATACAGTACTAGTTCTACCCAGGAGAGTGGGTGGTCTGTCTATACTGCGAAAAAATAGACCGTCATATATAGCCTAAAATGTGCTAAATATGACGTAAAACACCAATAAAACAACCATCCACTTATCAAGAGTGCATGTGTATCATTATCAATACGGTTTCCAACTTAAGACAAAATAACACAACCTGAACGAGGGAATTCAGACTCAAAATATATTTAAAACGGGGTTGTTTGCCATTTTGCTTCATGTGCGAACCCATCGGTTGTGGCCTCGTCATTTTACAAACTTGATAGACAGTTCTCTGTTCTCTCTGTGGGTTATTTTATCTTCCATATAACCAGCGGTTCTTAAACGGTGGTATGCCATAAGATAATAACGTACTTATCATGTTAACAATCCTGATGAAAGGTATTAGTCTAATTGGCCTAAATATGCTCCATTTTAATTACAGTGTAAAGCTATGTTTGGGGACACCCACAAACTTTACATTAAGACACAGAAACTTACTTTCGCTGTATTCTACAGACGGGGTCGTTCAATAAATCTGATATGTCAAGTTTTGCCCCCTTCGTTTTCACTTCTGGGTGCTTTCTTGTCAACAGCCAACCAACGTGTGCAAAGAAGAACCCTCGCTTCGCATTGTGTGGATCAGCATCGGTTTCCGAGTATTTGTGATGTACCCTGTGATCCCGTGACCACTCTATGATGTCATTCTATAAAAGAGAAAAAATAAACGGGTCCTCAAATTTTTATCAGTATTTTCCTCAAACCTTTCTAAATTGTTAATACTAGTATATTTTATTGTGTTGTTTATCCATCTATCAAACCTGCTGGTAACCTAGTCGTTTATATTTGACAACTGTTGGTGTTCCCACAAATATGATTACTCAACTTTCTATACGTAAAAAGTCCCTTGACATGCACCTCAAACCATACTCCCAACGTGAACGTGAATGCCAGCTATTGCAGTCAAACCGTATTCCCAACGTGTACACATGTTTAATGCCAGTTATTGCAGTCAAAGCGTACTCCAAAACGGGGTTTAAAACCCTTTTTCAGCAAAAATAAAGTCATTTTTTCTTGAAATTTGAAAGATCCTGTGTATTTAAGAACTATTCTTACAACCCCTTCAATGAATCATAATCAACGCAAGAAAACAAAGTGCGGGAGCCGCACTTATATACTGTGAGTGTGGAACTTCCGTACTACGGGGAACCACACTTATATACTGTGAGTGTGGAACTTTTGTACTACGGGGAACCACACTTATATACTGTGAGTGTAGAACTTCCGTAGTATGGGGAACCACACTTATATACTGTGAGTGTAGAACTTCCGTATTACGGGGAACCACACTTATATACTGTGAGTGTAGAACTTCCATACTACGGGGAACCACACTTATATACTGTGAGTGTGGTACTTCAGTACTACGTACTTTTCTGCAAAACATGGAATGCTCAAATTGATAAATATAATTTTAGAATACTAGCTGTTACTACTAACGTCTAGTTTATGTGGTGTGGTTAATTGTTTTTTTAACAAACCTGGAATGCCATACAGTTAAACATAGCCATGAGAATGCGGTACGGGAGCTTGGCCTTGTACGACCTGTGGGCCCACAACCGGTGGGCGCCTGCGGTAATTCCAAGTCCAGACATCCAATACAGGCATATACCTGCAAAGAGAAAAATCAGTATCAATAACTACGAATATGAATCACATGAAAAGTGTTATATGATGTTCCTCTGTGGAATTTGTATCCCATGAGTGAGGTAATATTTTGTTCCCCATAAGAGACGAGAAGTTATATTCCCTCATAAGAGATGTATTTTTTATCCCATGAGAAATGTAATACTTTGTTTCGCTGTGAAGGATGCAATACTTTGCTTAAGATGAGTTTATACTTTGTTCCTCCGTAACAGATGTAACACTTTGTTCCCCCATAATATGTGTACTCCATGAGAGAGGGGGTACATTGTTCCCCTATTCGAAATGTAATATGTTGTTCCCCTACGAGAGATGTAAAACGGCGCCCCACCCCTCCCCCACCCCGAGAGATGTAATATTGTGTTCCCGCTTGAGAGATGTAATACTGTAATACTGTTCTTCCCATAGGACGTGTAATACTTTGTTCCCCCATTAGAGAAGTAATACTGTGTTCCCCTATTAGAGATATACTCCTGTTTCCCCATCCTATGTGTAACCTGTGCGAGAGGTGACTCATTGTTCCCCCTTGCAAAATGTAATACATTCCCATGGAAGATGTAAAAAGTGTTCCCCATGATAGATACAATACTGTGTTGCCCCATGAGAGATGTAACACTTTATTCCCCATCAAGTGATGTAATACTGAGTTGCCCCACGAGTGATGTACTGCTTTGATCACCCATGTCAGACGTACAACGTCATTCCTCCACGAGAGATGTAATACTTTTTCCCCCAATGAAATATTTAATACGCTGTTCCCCCATGATAGATGTAATACTTTCTTGCTCCATGAGTGATGTAACACCGTGTTCCCCCTTAAGTGATGTAATCTTTTTTTCACCCATGAGAGATGTTACACTTTGTTCCCCTTAAGTGATGTAATACTGTATTGCCGCACGAGTGATGTAATACTTTGTTCCCTATGAGATATGTAATGCTTTGTTCCCTATGAGAGATGTAAAACTTTGTTCCCCCTTAAGTGATATAATACTTTGCTGCCCCATGAGTGATAATTATAATAATTCCCCCACGACAGATGTAATGCTTTGTTTCTATGAGAGATGTAATACTTTGTTCCCCCATGAAATATATGATACTTTGTTCCCCCATGAGAGATAGTATACTGTGTTCCCACATGAGATTAAAAAATGTTTTCCCCCATGAGATGGGTAATATTCCTTTTCCACATGAGAGATGTGAAACTGTATTCCCCTAGAGCAAGAAAGTATTACATCTCTCATGGGGGAAAAACGAATTAAATATTTCTTGGGGGGAAAATGTATTACATCTCTCGTGGGGGAATAACGTTGTACGTCTGACAAGGGTGATCAAAGCAGTACATCACTCATGGGGCAACACAGTATTACATCATTTGATGTGATACTTTGTTTCCCCATGAGAGATATAATACTTTGTTCCCCTATGAGTAAGGTTATATTTTGTTCCCCGTGAGAGATGTAATACTTTGTCCCCCTTGAGAGATTTGATACTTTGTTTCCCAAGGAGAAATGTAATACTTCACGATAACTTACTCCAAATCAATGTAGACAGTTTCGCCCTTGTTGTGAGATATAATCCATAAACAGCACCAAGATGTAGCACCGACATAAATACGACATTCCTCCACACAATCTGTCTAGGTAGTTGTTCTTGTTGTATGAATGTTTCCTCAATCACATCAGGGACGAGGTTCAGTTGGTCAATCGGTACGTGTATCCCGGCTTCTGCTGGCAAACTGGGCGCTTCTTGACCCTCAAGAGCGTCACTTTCGGCTCCCACGGCAACTATGGGTTCTGAAACTCCAAGACGCGCTGCCATTTTATCTGCAAAACGAATCAACTTATGTGATCAAGTCTGTCTATAATATAATTAGGGTTTAATTATTGTGTCTGTGTGTCGACAGCTTTTCCGCGAACATTTTCTGTGAACATACACATTTTGAATGACAGCTAGTGCAGTCAACCCGTATTCCCAATGTGAACATATATCTTTTGAATGCCAGTTATTGCAGTCAAACCGTACACCCAACGTGAACATACACTGTTTTAATGCCAGCTATTGCAGTCAAACCGTACTCCCAAACGGGGTTTAAAAACCCTTTATCAACCAAAATAAAATCTTTTTTTTTAAATGTGAAAGATCATGTATATATAAGTGTAGCACCGCTAAATGTTAAAATTCAGCTGAATATTAAAACTTCCGCTAAATGTTATAAATCTTACAACCCCTTCAATGAATCATAATCAAATCAAGAAAACGAAGTGTTGGAAACACACTTATATATACGGGGAACCACACTTATATACTGTGAGTGTGGAACTTCCTTACTATACGGGGAACCACACTTATATACTGTGAGTGTGTTATGTATGTATTCTTACTGAAATCGCTTATCCAGTCAGGAACCCCTCTGAAGTTCATTTTGCAATAAAACTACTATAAACAACGATCTACATGAATATGATTACATGATATTCCGAAACATTTCTACATAGATAACAGTTTATGTATCGTCGATTTTCAAAAATAGTCTGTAAGACTATCTTAATTATTCTATTCCATTCAGTCTGTAAATCCAATCTCGTTCTGTCGTACATGTCGTGCATATCAAGAAATACATACAGCCATACACTAACACAATACCATGTAGTAAATGACATGTCTTATTTGTATTCTAAAAATGTACTCTCTATTCGTCGGTGGACGTAAAATAAAAAGATGTGGGAAAAATAAATAAAAAATGAAATAAGAGAGAAAGATATAAAAAAAATAATAATAATAATAATCCTATTAAACTTAATAATATCTAATTTTGTGTCTTATCCCCATATGTGTCCACAAATTGTATCCCGACAGCTCAAACCACGATTTATGACGGGCAAAATAATTTAGGCAGATTTCTACTGTTGCACCGGTAGTAGATATCTAGGTCAGTTCAGTATTGATTAACGGTACTTAAGTACTTAAAACAATTAAACGCGGGAAATACAGGCCCTGTTAAATTCAGGGAAATAACGCGGCGTGTTTTAAACATGCTCCGTTATATTCAGTGAAAAAACGCGCCGTGTTTTAAACATTGATTTTAGAGTAATTATTTATACACACGCATACACGCTGCACACAAACAACTTTCATCTTAAAGAGTTCATTCGCGCACCTGCAGTTTAAAGAAACATTTAATGTCAATACCATATCGGGATATTTGTTAAAAATAGTACTTCATTAGTAATTGTTCCCATTAATAACTCCTCCTTCCAATGCATAATCACAAATTATATCCGCCGGTTCCGCCGGTTCTGCCGGCGGGAACCGGCGGATAACGCGGTTTCCATCGGCGAATAATGATGCGATGTGTCTTCAAGGCTGAACGGATTGTTAAATAGAGGATCTTAAACGAGTTCCCATTTAATATAAGATTTATGAAACGAGTTATGAATTATTTTAATTTTAACGAGCCTTTTGACGAGTTAAAATTAAAAATAATTCATAACTCGTTTCATAAATCTTATTATGGAATGGGAACGAGTTTTAAGATCCTTTTTATCACATAACATTGCAATCAAATTAGTAAAATTTAATTCAGATTGACATAGAACCGCCACGACGTCAGACACACTTTAGCGCCAAAACGTCATAATATATGTGACGTCATAACGTCGCGTCTCACACATAACGTTGCGTATAAAAAAGTTCGTGTTTTACCTCTTTACAAAATAGCAGTTTACGCCAACTTTTTAACAAACCAACAACAATGTTTTGTATATGGTGCATTATTTTTATAAGCTGTCACAAATAATAAGTTTACGACTCAGATCTGGGTGAATTTGTAATAAATAAAATAGTTTCAGTTAATAAACTTGCGTAGTGTTACAGGTTTAATTCAACCAATCAAAATCGTTCAGGTTGTATTACACGTTTGTCATACTATATAAATATCACATCCCATGGAGGGTGATAGAACATATTGTCAACCCGAGATTGGTAATGTCCACCGAGGCTTTAGCCGAGGTGGACTTTACCACATCGAGGGTTGAAATGTCTTGAGGTGGACATTACCACATCGAGGGTTGACAATATGTTCTATCACCCTCCATGGGATGTGATATTTATTTTATTATACCAAACATCAAAATTCATTTAATCAGCAATTATTTTTTATTAACAACAATAAAGAACTTGAAACAAATTTTCAAGATTTAATGTTTCATGCCATGAAACATTACCATGAAACATTATATAAATATCACATCCCATGCCTCGGTGGACATTACCAATCTCGGGTTGACAATATGTTCTATCACCCTCCATGGGATGTGATATTTATTTTATTATACCAAACATCAAAATTCATTTAATCAGCAATTATTTTTTATTAACAACAATAAAGAACTTGAAACAAATTTTCAAGATTTAATGTTTCATGCCATGAAACATTACCATGAAACATTATATAAATATCACATCCCATGCCTCGGTGGACATTACCAATCTCGGGTTGACAATATGTTCTATCACCCTCCATGGGATGTGATATTTATTTTATTATACCAAACATCAAAATTCATGTTGTTGTTTTGATAAATCTGACAGCAAAATGTCGTTTGGTAAATAATTGCAAGCGCTTAATGACGTCATTCACGCTTTTTAATAAGCGCTCACTGACATAGACTAGATTTTATACCATAGTTACCTCCCTTGAACTGGGAAACCACCGTTCTATTTTTAGCACTTGAGGAAACCACCGTTCTTTTTTTAGAAGCACGAGATAATGTTTCATGCCATGAAACATTACCATGAAACATTACCAATTGTTGACTGATCGGGAATGGGGAAATTACATAGAGAATTTTGAGTGAGGTATAATAAAATAGAATATTAAATGGGTGTTCGACCCTGCTAACAAGGGACGTTATGTGATAAGTTTGGCACTTCAGTTATCGCGTCGTCGTCATATCAGTTTTTAGCTCTACTGATCAGAGATCAGCAGAGCTTATGCCGTGGTGCGGTATCGTCCATCTGTCTGTCCGTAAACGTTGTTTTTTTGTAGAGACTATTCCTCACTCCTCTGAAACTACTGGATGGATTTTCCTTAAACTTTACAGAAATATTGCCCATGATGTCTAGTTGATCCTAGCAAATGTTGATTTGAAATTCAAGATGGCCGTCAAAGCTAAAAATAGATTTAAAAAAAACAAGTTTGTAGCGACTACTTCTTGAAATCTATAAGCGATATTGATATGGGATTTTTTCTAAGATGATCAGCATGACATGATGTTGGTCCTTGTCTAAAAGTATTTTGATTCGACGTTAAACATGGGTGCCAGCAGCCATCCTTGTTTACATAGTGTTATATAATAAAAACTTTGTAGCGACTGCTCCTATGAAACTACTTGACGGATTTCCATGAAACTTCAAAGAAATGGTGCTCTTGCTGTCTAGTTGATCCTGTCAACATTTCAAGTCCCGGCCGGAAATTCAAGATGGCTAAAAATAGATTTTTCGAAGAAAAAAATATAGCGACTACTTCTTGACCACTATAATTGATATTGATATGGGACTTTTTCTGAAATGATCAGCATGCCATGATGTTGATCCTTTTCGATATTCATTTTGATTCGACTTTAAACATGGGTGCCAGCGGCCATCTTTGTTTACATAGAGTTATATAGTAAAACTTGCAGCGACTACTCCTCTGAAACTACTAGACGGATTTTCAGGAAACTTCAAAGGAATGTTGCTCGTGCTGTCTAGTTGATTATAGCGAAATTTCAGGTCGGCAGCAAATTCAAGATAGCCGCCACGGCTAAATTAGAATTTAAAAAAACGAGTTTGTAGCGACTACTTCATGAAAATTATACGGATATTGATACGGGACTTTTTCTGAAATGATCAGCATGACATGATGTTGGTCCTTGTTAAAAATCTTTTTGATTCGACTTTAAAAATAGGTGCCAGCGCCATCTTTGTTTACATAGAGTTATATAGTAAAAACTTGTAGCGATTACTCCTCTGAAACTACTAGTTGGATTTTCGTGAAACTTCACAGGAATGTTGCTCTTGATGTCTAATTGATCCTAGCATATATTCATGTCGGCCGAAAATACAAGACGCCCGCCACGGCTAAAATAGATTTTAAAAATACAAGTCTGTGATGTATACTTTTCAAAAACCGTAAGTGGTATTGATTTGGAACTTTATTAAAATGACTGGCATGACATGTAGTTGGTCCTAACCAAAATTCATTTCAATTCGATGTCAAACATGACTGCAAGCGGCCGTCTTTGATTACATAGAGATATATAGGAAAAACCTGCGACTCCTCTGAAACTACTTGATGAATTTTCATGAAACATTACAGGAATGTTGCTCTTGTTGTCTAGTTGGTCCTAAGTAAACACTAGCTCGGTCGGTAATTCAAGATGGCAGCCATAGCTATAAATAAATTTTAAAAATAAAACTATGTGGCCACTACTTCTCAAAAAGTAGTGGAATTGATGTGGAACCTTTACTAAAATGACTGGCATGACATGTAGTTGGACCTAAACAAAATTCTTTTGATGTCAAACAAGGCCACCAGCGGTCATCTTTGTTTTACCTCACAAGTTCCCATGGCTGATCTAGCTGTCAAAATATATCAGTAGAGCTTCAAGGTCATTGACCTCTTGTTACTATTAAAGGGGTTGACGCACTATTTTCAAATAAGATTTATTTAAAAGGGCTCTGAAAAACATTAAAAAAGCTGAAAGACGAGGTATATATATATAACTTACATAGTTTGAGAATCCAGACGCTATAGACACAATATAAATGTCTTTAACTAGCCAGGCCAAACCCCAAAACTGGAGCGTCGAATAAAGAGTTACCAACTCATAATTCATTTTACGCATATTCAATCCCGGGCATTTTAACTCATGAAAAAAAAATCTATACTTTCAATCGACACATTTATATTATTATATGATCTAAACACCTGGCTGGAGTTTTGATAAACAACTGTGTAGTGCAATGTTTGCCGTTATTTTGCGGGTTAGTTTCCTTAACGTTATAAATAAATCCGCACATGCCATAAATGTTTGAGTGTTAAATCTAGTTTTCAATCCAAGATTATACCTTTATTTTTCATTAAATTGTTGAACTTTTCAATCCACGATTATGTCTCAAATGTTTGCATCCACAGTAATTTCTTTATTTCTTCAGTTGAACATAGCACGTTGTAACCAAGGTGCCCTTCATGGTGAAAGTTTGTTACTGCACGCTGCAGCTCTATTTTATTTATTGTTCAAGCGCGTCATAATACAATGGTAAACTGCGCTCGCGGGAATGTTCATTTGCATATCGATGCATTTTTGAAAAGTAGGTTAACCACTAAGTAAGTTAGTATTTATATAGCGAAATTTTGACAAATTAAAACCCACCCTCACTACGGTCGCTACATTTAACGCCATTAAAAGTGCTTTTTTTATTTTGTGTTTTTTTTTATTTTGTGTTTATTTTTAATTAAAATGTCTCCACGATCGATTGTAGTCTTATGTACATGTTAGAAATTATCAACATTCCCTATACATCTGGTGACCGATAAATCTATGTATTGAAAGAAGTAAAATCGGAATTATGCGAAATCCATGCTTCCTACCAAACTTGTGTTTTTAATGGCGTTCAAAATGACATCATCTGAGAAAATATAAGACAGCAATAGTGCTGTTCAATGACAAAGCTCGACAACTACTCTGCTGATATGTGTGAAATAATGCGGATCTACTTAAAGCAGAGGGGTTCCGTGGACCTTCCTTACCGCTCGCTAAGGGTTACCTTACCGCTCGCTAAGGGTCACGTACGCGTTCTTAAAGGGGCTTGGGACGATCCGGAAGAATTATGAGTTGTATAATTGAATTGTTTAACGAGGGTCTCCCATGGGTTTGGGGGGTGACCATTTATTTTGGTGAACAAGGGAACCTTGTCTGTTATTGGTAATATTTTTGGACAAGGAAACATTGGAAAATATTTTGGGGGAACAAAGCAAAATATAAATTTTGGGGAACAAGGGAACATTGGATCATATATTTTCAGGGAACAAGGGAACATGGACCCCCCACCCCAGGAGGGCCTCTTTAACATATTACGGTAATTTCGAGCCATCTCAGAGAGCGGGAAGTCTACATAGGAATTGCAATCTAGATTCTATACAAAATAGTTTACCTTCGTCTCAACTTATAAAAATGTGCTTAATGATTATGTAATATTTATAGCAGTGATCTGCATCCATGCAGACAACCACGTATGCCATAACATTATATCACGATGTAATTTGAGATGATGAATGCAGTTCTAAGTGACGTAACATAATTACCTCATCTGACAAAAATTGAACACACCATATCAGACCACAGAAAATTACTTCCTGTTATTATAATTATTTACATTATTATTACAATTATAACAGAAAGCAATAATTAAAAAGATGCCATTTCCTGTGTATAAGACAGCAATAGTGCAGTTCAATAACAAATTCCATGAATTCCTCCATGATTTGTATGAAATAAAACGAGAATATTCATTAAAGCAGAGGCGGAAACGCACGTGGACCTTCCTCTCTCCTATCCCTACCCATTTATAGGTCACGTTCACATGCAAACATTTTTAAAAGTCCTTTGAATAGTTCAAAATAATGTGGTTTGTTATATCTATATTTAAACCTCTAACAGAATATTATAACTGCGAATTTATATTGTATACTGAATTATATGCAAGCAGTTAAAACTTTACCGGATGCTTCGTTGCTTCAATATTAATCCACGGGCGGATCCAGGATTTAAGCGGTCTCATCTAAGTATTTTCTCTTGTTTTACGTGGCCCGATGGTCCATTTTATTTTATTTTTTTTTTTTTTATTTTTTCAGAGAAAAAAACAACACTATTACATACATTATAGAAAATGTAACATTTAGTATGAAAAAAAAGGTTAGATATAAAATAGTTTACCTTCGTCTCAACTTCTACGTATTCCAGAAACTGTATTGAATTTTCGCTAAATTTCACAGTTCAAAATGACGTTACACATCCATAGAGACCATATACAAGTGCAGAAGGGTAAAGAGGCGGATCCGGGGGCATTCCTCAGCCCCTCTTCCCAGTTAAAGGTCGCGTTCGCGTTTAAAGGCATGGAGACGAGCTGGTAGAATTGTAAATATACATTTTCGGGTATCGTCCAACAGAGGTTACATAATTATTATCTGCATCATCATCTGAGACTTTAAGTTAGTTTTGTGTGATTAGTGGATGCCTTTTGTCACAGCTACTTGATTTAATCTTTGCTATGTACTTTTATGTTTAATCATGATACAACCTTACGTACGTAAATAATACATTCCGATTTCGAAAACATTTATTGGGCACACAGGTTACGATTAACAATATCATTTTCCATCTATATACATATATATGCATATGTTATATACATGCAGTCTAGCTGTATGTATTGACCAGCTGGAAAGCATTTTTTTTAAAAAAAAAATTCAAATAGTATTTTACCCACATGTTCTGGTGTTTGACTGATAAAATGCTACCTTGAAACAGTATGTACTCTCTATTTAATCTGTATTATGTCTATGTTAAAGTATTTATATATACATCAAGCTGTTCAGGGGAGGCTAATTTTACAATGTTTCAAAGAATCAGGGTAAGAGTGGTCTATCTTATCATAATACATATTACGCACTTTACCGTTTCTTGTGGCTTCATCTATATATAGCTATAATTTTGGTTTGGGATCTTATATCATTATGCATCTTTTTTGTTACATTTTTCTGTTGTTTTGGTCAATTCTTACACATATAGCTATGTTGCCCCACCCTCCCCCACACTCGAAACTCATTAAAAAAAATGTTTACATATTTTTGTGTTGTTTTGGTCAATTCTTACAAATGTAGCTATGTTGCCCCCACCCCCGCGCCCGCCTTCCAACACCCCTGGGCCTTCCCCCACCCACACTCGTTGTTTATATATTTCTTACATATGTCTGTGTTGTTTTGGTCAATTCTTACACATATATCTATGTTGCCCCGCCCCTACTCCCGCCCCGCACAACCCCCACGGCACCCCGCCTCCCTCCGACCCTCAACTAATTGTTTTTCTTCATATTTCTGTATTGTGTTGGTCAATTCTAACACATATAGCTATGTTGCCCCGCCCCCACCACCCTCCTCCCCATCCTCCCCCCGCCCCCACCGACTCGAATCTCTACTTTTTTTATATATTTTTTTCTTCATATTTCTTTGTTGTTGTGGTCAATTCTTACACATATTGCTATGCTCCCCCGCACCCCTACCACCCCGCCCCCCCTCCACCCCACCCCCACACCCACCCCAGACTCTAAACTATATAAAAAAAAAATCTGTATTGTTTTGATAAATTTTATTATCTCTACTGGCCAAGTTCGAAAACCAACGAGATCGGACCAGTAACGGCGGAGTTACGGCTCTTGATTTAGTTAAAAATCTATATTTCCACTCGAAACTCAATATTTTATTTATTTATTTTACATATTTCTGTCTTGTTTTGGTCAATTCTTATGTGGCCCTGCCACCACCCTCCCCCACTCCCGGCCTGCCCCACTTGAAACTCGATTTTTATATATTTCTGTGTTGTTTTGGTCAATTCTTACACATAAAGCTATGTTACCCCCACCCCATTACGCCCCTCCCCAACCTCCACCCTCACTGAAAACTTTTTTTTTTACATATTTCTGTGTTGTTTTGGTCAATTTTTGTTACCCCCACCCCCAACCATCCCAACACACCATCATCACTACCACCCGAATGTTGTTTTTTGTTTGTTTTTGCATATATCTGTGTTGTTTTGTTTTATCAGTTTATCAATATGTTTCGCCCCCCAACCATCCCACCATCCCACCACCACCACCCGAATGTTTTTTTGTTGTTTTTTTTACATATGTCTGTGTTGTTTTGTTTTATCTTTTATACAACAATTATGCGCCCCCGCCCTGCCCCCCATTGTTTTATGGGCTCCCCTCACATGGAGGACAGTGGGAGGGAAATTGTTTTCATTTTATCTACCATTATTGGATATTAAAATTTTAATTTGAACGCAATCATTTACATATAAAGCAATTTAGATTACATTCAGATACACAGATGAAATATCAATAAAAAAACACCTGAAATGAGGCCACAATAAAAAATCGCCAGATATCCCCTCCGTCCCCGAGTTGCCTTTCGACCACAATTTGTTTAAAATGACGGCAACTTTGGATTAAAACTGATTAAAACTGATAAAAATAAATAGTCACACCCTGCCCCAAATGTTACTATACTTTGTATGAGATTCTATGAGATTCTAACAATAATTTTATATCGGCCCGAATTCCCTGTCTGAAAAGCTGCTCAATTTCGTTCGAAAGTCGCATGGGTGTTCGAGCGGTTTTTCCAGTCCGGTTTTTTGCAAAGTTAATTAGGCGTATATGCAGTTACATAGAACGTCAGAATAATAAAAAAAAAACTGCATAGGAGCCAATTTATTAGGCTACAGTGTAAGGAACTAAAAAAATAAATTTAAAAAAAGAAAAAGAAAAAAAGGAAAAGGTTATTTGTTGGAAAACAAACATATTTTAAGTTTTCCTGAAAAAAATGTCGCACAATAGTGTAGCTATATAAATATAATTACAATATTATGGTACATTTTTTTCAGGAAATCTTAAAATGTGTTTGTTTTCAACAAATAACACTTTTTTTTGCTGTTTTTTTAATTCTTTTTTTTTTAGTTCCCAACTTCTTTTGACAGTTTCGCATTAAATGTAAATAACGAGTAATTACCGAGACTATATCGGTGTTCTTCACAAATAAGGTCGTCTAGATGTCCAAATGGTCGTTACTGTTCTTGGTATCCGGAGGCTGTAGGTTCAAATTCACTAGAGAGTGTTTACTTACATATAGTATGCTAAGGTTCAAAAGAACAACACTGTTACTTGTAGTCATTAAATGGCTTTTATTGAAACTGTAAAAACATACACAAACAGGTAAGATTTATTATTTTATTGCCTAGCTCGAAGGTAACTCGAACCCGGACCTTCCACACTATAGCATAATAAACGCCTTCATAGGTTTCGAGTTCCTCCTGAGACAAGAAAATACGATCACGGATTCTAAATCACACGGTTAATTACAAAAGACATTTAATTGAAACTGGTGGCCATTCTGCATGCTTTCTTCGTTGTGTTGACAATAATTGTGTCTGAATGAAAAACAAACACATGAAAGATCGTATGTGTAGTGTCATAATACCAGATATTGATATGCAATATTTCAAGGCACTAACCCGCCAAATAACGGCAAAATTACACTACAATACCGTTTATCTATCCATGTGTTCAGGTCATGAAAATAGTGTATATGTGCCGATTAAAAGTATAGGTTTCGGGTTCTTAAGATACCCATGTAAAATGAATTATGAGTTGGTAACTCTTAATTCGACGCTGCAGTTTTGGGGTTTAGTCTTGCTGGTTAAAACCGTTTATACTCTGTCTATAGGGTTTGGATTCGCAACATATGTAAGTTATATGCTCGTCGTCAGCGGGTTAAGAAACTGTTACAGCCCTTGATGGCGGATAGGGATTTTCACTATCTTGTAGTGTTTTTTGGATGGTTATCGTGCCGTTACTATACCGTATTCACAGTAGGATTGTCAGTGACGCGGTTGTTAACCACACAGCTCTGATATGTTTTGTTTGATACAAACCCCTGGGCAGACGTCGAGTCTGACATATTAAAATCGTTCTTTCATAGATATACTCTGTAAAAAAAGTTTTGGACCATGGCAGTGTTCGAACCCGTACAATGATCACTGAACCTTGACATTCGACCATAACCCTTATTATCTCAGTTGATAATTCACAATAGATCAATAATCAACAAAATTATCGTTTACAGTGAAATCTTGCGAAAAAATAATAATCGTTTTATTGGTTACTCGAATGTGTCCGTAACTGTTACTTTTAATGCACTTTGCAACATTTTTTACAGACCCTGTGTGTGTTCGCGATATTTTTTTAATATCAAATCTTTTTTGGAATTTAATGTTTCTGGTACCAAATTAACCGGGTAGGGTAGACCTTGGTTACCAAAAAAAAGATACTTAAATTCTGTCCATTTAGTTTTATTTGTATATGACTTTATATACCCTGGTCCAAAACTTTTTTTAACGAATATAATTATTCAAGAGATATCTTAGCAAGACCACTAAAAACTTGTATGTATGATGATATATATCTAGAAGGGTGTTCCACGACACTTGTGTCACCTGGCATGTGCTTATTTCAGCAAGGGTAACGTAACTGTAACGTTTGAAGACACAGGTTGCAATCATTCATGAGTCATGAAGCAAATTGTGTTAAACCTTTATGAAAAGGAGCATAATTCTGCATTGAGTAATTTCAGGTCAATATATGCCAAGTTAGGAGCTAGGTTAGGTTGCAGGTTAAAGTTTTATGTAAAGAGGGCATAACTCAAATGAAAGTCAGAGTTATTGGACATGTCAATGTCACTGAATAACTGATAAAGAACTGTATATAGTTTCATGGCCATATGTCAATATTTTTCCAAGTTATGAGCTAGGTTATTTTGTAGGTTAAAGTTTTATGAAAAGGGGCATAACTCTGCCAAAATTAGTCGGAGTTACTGGATATGTGTTACAAGACATTCATTGGGGGTAAGATGAAGATGCTTGTGAATGAACATAGGTCAAATGGCCGGTTATGAGGTCGGTTAGGTTTTATGAAAAAAAGGTGAGGGTGGGAATAACCTTGTCGAAATGGAAGTCAGAGTTATTTGACATATGTTACGACAGGTATTGTGGGTAAGATGAACATGTGTGTAAAGTTTTATGACATAAGTCAAATACTTTTCAAGATATTGCCAATGTTAGGTTGCAGGTTAAAGTTTGACGGATGATGGACATGGTGATCCCTAAGTGTCTGCCGTGCTACAAACATATATGTTGTGAAATATAGACTCAAATTGTTTCCATGAAATGCTGTTGCATTGTGAACATAGCATTGCATACTTCATTGTCTCAATTTTACCTAGAACCTTCTTACCTGCAGAACTGCAGAGTTGCTGCAAATTGTGTAGTAGACACCCCATGTACGATGGAAGCACGTTTCCACGTTTGCATACGCGCTTTAATGGCAAATACCTTGAATGAGCATGATAAAATCGACAAAATGGATTGAACTGAATTGGGTTTTAAGGCGCACCAACACATGAAGGGTTATATGGCGCCTGGCTCATCCTCCATTTACATC
>JAWPHD010020329.1:0-32243 GCA_037043455.1 Cyrtodaria siliqua | reverse complement strand
ATTCTCCAAAGAAATAATCCTGACAAACACAGTAAAATACTTACTATTCATGACAACAGACATACTACTTTAACCTCAGGTTAGATTTAACAATGAAATAAAAACTAATCTTGGAAAAAACACATGCAAACTAGAAACGTTTGGATTTTTTCAAGGAACTATTTAATAGCACCCTACGACCCGGAAGTACTTCCTGACTGGTCTGACACCATACATAATGCGGGAATTCAAATTTTTCCACATCCGCTTTTTCAAAACAAAAGTAAAATTGTCTTCTGCTTCGATTTGTTTTGAAGTTATTGAATAATTATGCATTAAAATGACTGAAACTAGAAAAAGTTGCACCCTTTACCAGTGCAGTTTCGACTTGGCGAACTCCGAGTTTGTCTGCGTGAAGTATCGTGATGTAAGTACGCCGAGAGTTTTTTGCGTAGGTGATTCACTCTCCGAGTAGCTATATCATCAAAACTCTGCGTAATTACGCGATTTGTAAATTCCTCACTCGGCGTGTGTGGGTTTCGCGAGCTGTACTGTACCTACCAATCCAGGTAGTAGGGATAAGATGAAGATACAGTAAATTAAATCCATATTCTGTTTATAAAATCACATTTTATCTTTCTCAATATTTCTTCGTTATGAATATACCAAAACAAGTACACAAAGCCCATTGTCCAGTGAATGGTCAATGCACATTTTGAAAAGGATTAGTGTATTGACAACAAAGGACAACTTGACTGTTTATAATTGGTGTTGTGTAATGGAAAAGTGACTAAAACAAAGATTGTTTAACATGTTATCCTGCAAATATTCCATTTTTTGTCCCTACTACATAGACTGTTATATGAAGAGTTCATATTGCAAGACTTGTGAAGAAATACTTAGAAACCTTTTAGTTCTATGATTTCGCACATTCTTTATATAATTCAATGTGATGTACAAGGAATTGGCATCTACCTTAAAGTTAAACGAGATTTGTTTTACTTCCGGTAGACACCTTTTATCAACTTTTTAACCCTCCGGTAAAAAAAGCATGATCGTACTCGGGTACGATAACGATCAATTCATCAAAATGTGCAGGAAAAATCAATAATTAACCTACGTACAATAAATCTAGCAAAGAACGTCCACAAATCTACCATTCACAAATTAAATACAAATTAATTTATCTCAAGGGTAGTCTATGTCACCCAGACGTACGCGTCACTTAGGAATGAGCATAGGAAAAAGGGGGCATCCGGCTTTGTGATCGAGACTATGTCACGGGAGGTAATTCGATTTGGACAACAGTATCGGTTAGGGGTAAAAGACGTACTTGTTGTGTACCAGTTATCGTCATTGACCAGATTTCATCATATTGATAAAACGCTCGATGTTGTGATTTTTTTTCGACCCCACTTTACAAATCACTACACACTATCATCAGACTATTGGAGAGGAAAACATATTTTAGAAATGTAACATACACTCTCAAACCAACCCGTTTACCTATAAAAACAGGGTTATAAACAAAACACAATCGAGGGAAACATTCTTTAAAATTCATTATTTCTGTTCATAATAGAACGCTGGTAAGTTACTTTTTGCTTTCAACTGTTAATCACGTCTTTGTGACTTCACTGTGAGACAGGAAGCTGGTCAAAAACGAGACCGGAAGTTTCAAAATGGCAAAATGGCGGGCGTCCGCCATATTTGAGACGAAATTGAAGTTGGAGGTATTATACCACTAATTATTTTCCTCATAGACACCAATGTTAAAGTATCACAAAAATAATGATTTGCTGCAAATTCAACTCAAGGATGGATAATGCAGCAGTGTAATGTTCATATAGAAAACTATTTTTATCACTTGAAAAATCACCAGAAAAGGTGGGGTCACAAGGGATTACATGTAAGAAAATTCTTGTTTGTTTACTAAACAGGTCAATGGTACAGCTGTTTTCATTGATTGACGGTTTTCATTGCTCACAAAGTGTAAGCATAGAGTCGAAATTTCGAAAATGTTCATCAGTGATCCAGTAAAACTTATTAATACGCTTCTTATACATACAACCACAAAATCTAATAGAAATGGGCAGTTTTCCCCTACTTATAAAGCCCGTTTTCATTAAAAAAGGAGTGATTATTTTTTATTATAGGAACTACATTCGACTCCACCTCGGAGCCACACCTCGAAGGCTTACATGTAATTAGTGGTGGTAAACCTGGACGCATTATGAAAATGAAAAGTAGTAGCGTTAGTGAGTATTTACCATATTCATTCGCATACATACGTGTAACCTATAGTCGGGCTTTGCCCGTATAATTAAAATAAAAAGGCAATCCAAAAAAGCAGCATCCTTACCTACAACGTCTAAGATTTATAGCTAATTCATTTATAGCTAATTCATTTTCCGGATAAAGTTGCAGTCCTTTGTAAGATCCTGTGTGTCTAGTATTATTAAATACTGGCTTGAGTTGATTTTAACTGATAGAATATATATATACAATCCTGATTTGTTTTCTTAAAAAAAAGAAATTATGGTTAACATAAATCATGGGTCATTCGCCAAGTTGTCACTATTGTCTATATGTGTAAATAATGACAACTTGCGCATCCATCGCGACGAGCACTATACGCCTGTTGGAAGGACATTGGCTGATTGAAGTTTCATTGAGAATGGTCTGAGAAATAAAGCTACATTATTTGTTTTTCCAAAAATATTTAAAAGTAGATGATAAATGTTCATACATGTTTTAACAGTGAACTTAAAAAACCCCGAAGAGTAAATAATTAATAGAATTTTCTGAGAATTACATCAATGCTACATGTTTACTACATCTAGTTTACTAAAGTTGTAAACATTTAAAATAAAAAATTCATATAGCTAAAGAATAGCAGAAATATATATACAGGTATTATATTATATATTATTATTAATTATTATGTGATATACGAGTAATTTCTAGATAATTTTATAAATGGTCCTAGATTAAAAGCTACTAATCTCCTTGATGTAACTTTCCTATAAAAGATAATAACCGATCAAGAATACTGCTGTATGATTATATCAAGAGTATGGATTTCTTTCTTTAAGATATTTCATTGATAACAGTTGAACTAAATAAAAATAGGTTCAAGTACGAACTGATGTGAATGCCTCCTAATTTTATTCAGAAAAGAATAATTATAAGGCTAGTAATAAACAATTTTCAGGAAAAATATACTTTACAATAAATTTGAGAAAAAAAAGTGAGTTGATTCATTTAATATTCATAAAACAGTAAATGTTTTGAGTGCGTCTCTAGACCAATACCAGCCAATAGTTACTGATCATAATGGAACTGCTAATAATATTAGAACTTATACACTATATTTTACAATGACAATATGACAGAGCATAGAATACTTTATTAAACAAGAGGTCAATGACATTGAAGCTCTACTGATTGATTTTGATTTCAGGAAGTAGTCGCTACAAACTTGTTTTTTGAAAATCTATTTTTAGCCGTCTTGAATTTCCGGCCGACCTGAAATTTTGCTAGGATCAATAAGACATCAAGAGCAACATTCCTGTGAAGTTTCATGAAAATCCGGCAAGTAGTTTCAGAGGCGTAGGCGCTACAAGTTTTCATTATATAACTCTATGTAAACAAAGATGGTCGCTGACAGCCATGTTTAACATCGAATCAAAACGATTTTTGACAAGGACCAACATCATGTCATGCTGATCATTTTAGAAAAAGTCCCATATCAATATCACTTATAGTTTTCAAGAAGTAGTGGCTACAAACTTGTATTTTGAAAATCTATTTTTAGCCATGGCGGCCATCTTGAAATTCCGGCCGACCTGAAATTTTGCTAGGATCAATTAGACATCAAGAGCAACATTCCTGTGAAGTTTCATGAAAATCCGTCAAGTAGTTTCAGAGAAGTAGTCGCTATATAACTCATGTAAACAAAGATGGTCGCTGACAGCCATGTTTAACATCGAATCAAAACGATTTTTGACAAGGACCAACATCATGTCATGCTGATCATTTTAGAAAAAGTCCCATATCAATATCACTTATAGTTTTCAAGAAGTAGTGGCTACAAACTTGTATTTTGAAAATCTATTTTTAGCCATGGCGGCCATCTTGAAATTCCGGCCGACCTGAAATTTTGCTAGGATCAATTAGACATCAAGAGCAACATTCCTGTGAAGTTTCATGAAAATCCGTCAAGTAGTTTCAGAGAAGTAGTCGCTATATAACTCATGTAAACAAAAATGGCCACTGGCAGCCATGTTTAACATCGAATCAAAACGATTTTTGACAAGGACCAACATCATGTCATGCTGATCATTTTAGAAAAAGTCCCATATCAATATCACTTATAGTTTTCAAGAAGTAGTGGCTACAAACTTGTATTTTGAAAATCTATTTTTAGCCATGGCGGCCATCTTGAAATTCCGGCCGACCTGAAATTTTGCTAGGATCAATTAGACATCAAGAGCAACATTCCTGTGAAGTTTCATGAAAATCCGTCAAGTAGTTTCAGAGAAGTAGTCGCTATATAACTCATGTAAACAAAAATGGCCACTGGCAGCCATGTTTAACGTCGAATCAAATTAATGTTTGACTTGGATAACCATCATGTCATGCTGATCATTTTAGAAAAAGTCCCATATCAATATCACTTATAGTTTTACAAACTTATTTTTTAAAAATCTATTTTTAGCTGTGGCGGCCATCTTGAATTTCTGGCCGATCTGAAATTTTGCTAGGATCAATTAGACATTAAGAGCAACATTCCTGTAAAGTTTCATGAAAATCCGCCAGGTAGTTTCAGAGTAGTAGTCGCTAGAAGTCTTTACTATATAACTCTGTGTAAACAAAGATGGCCACTGGAAGCCATGTTTAACGTCAAATCAAAACGATTTTTGAAAGGACCAATATCATGTCATGCTGATCATTTTAGAAAAAGTCCCATATCAATATCACTTATAGTTTTCAAGAAGTAGTCGCTACAAACTTGTATTTTGAAAAAAATATTTTTAGCCGTGGCGGCCATCTTGAATTTCCGGCCGACCTGAAATTTTGCTAGGATCAATAAGACATCAAGAGCAACATTCCTGTGAAGTTTCATGAAAATCCGTCAAGTAGTTTCAGAGGAGTAGTCGCTATAAGTTTTTACTATATAACTCTATGTAAACAAAGATGGCCGCTGGCAGCCATGTTTAACTTCGAATCAAAACGATTTTCGACAAAGACCAACATCATGTCATGCTGATCATTTTAGAAAAAGTCCCATATCAATATCACTTAGAGTTTTCAAGAAGTAGTCGCTACAAACTTGTTTTTTTTAAACCTATTTTTAGATTTGGTGGCCATCTTGGATTTCACATCAACATGAATGTTTGCTAGGATCAACTAGACTTCATGGGCAACATTTCTGTAAAGTTTCATGAAAATCCATTCAGTAGTTTCAGAGGAGTAGTCGCTACAAAAAAAGGTTTACGGACAGACAGACGGACAGACGGACGACGCACCACGGCATAAGCTCTGCTGATCTCTGATCAGTCGAGCTAAAAACAAACAAAATAAAGTATGATAAATTACTTATTGTCAGCATTACTTTGGTTGGTTCATGCCAATATGTTATTTTATTGTTTTAGTCATGGTATTGCGGCAATTTTCAATTTGTGTACGTATATGTATTATGTACAGTTAGCGACTGACATGTCACCCACCGTTTAACAGTATACATGTCGTACTTAACATATAGGAAATTATGTTAAAATATATTTGATATAGGGACAATTTAAACATACCCGCACCCCGTCATATTTTGACAGTTAATACTTGTAATTATTTGATCTTTTGAAGTCCCATGTTTCGTTTTCACATTCAGACTCACTGTCCGAACTGTAGTTTTGATTAAACATGTCCACTGAAATTGACCTGCACAGAAAACTGTACCATTTGTTTCCAAGTTCATTGTTTGGATGTATACACCATCGTACAGATTTTTGTAAAATATTCGTTTTGTGGTTATTTTACCTTTCCCATTACGGACTCTTTTTTTTTTTTACTAACATATGAGCAGATCTCTATCCCATCTTATAGAATGTTTTTTGAATGTCTCATTTAAATATGAAATATGATTATTGATTTCTTGTATATCATTTTCTAGGTTGTTTTGTTGTATTTGGATTTCTTCATTACTGTATATGCTAAAATTCAGTTAACCCTAGGACTTGTTAAAATCAAAATATTTTGAAAGTGATACAGGGGTTATATTCGCAACTTTGCAGCTAACATTTACAGACTGCATATCCTGATAAAGGGAAAACAATTCCTCAGATATGGATTTGGTTTTCACGTCATCAGAAAGATACCGAATTTCAACCCCACCGGAATGTGTGATTTTTTTCGGTTAAATTACAGATGCCTGCTGCAATTTTTACTGTGATATTGTCTTTACTATTGGTAGTGTAATTTTTCATTTTGATTTCAGTTGTTTTCCTTTTTACAGCATTAATAATTGCACCACCTGGAATGGCAAACGAGTGCATAACACAATGATTAATGTTATGATGGCTTGAAGATAGGAACATTTTCAACCGAGGCCCTCTTGAATCCATTCCAATTATAAGATGATTCATCTGAAAGGGGAAAAAAACTTGTCATTGAATTTCGACTTGTCTCATAGAAGAGAATTAATTAATTAAAAAGTTTCAGATTCAGAACAAGAAATCACAGGTTACCACTTGAAATTGGCAATTGGAATAAAACTCCGTATAATCGTAGAATATGCCACTTTTGCAAAACGGATATAGGAGATGAGTTCCATTATCTGTTCGAATGCCGAGAATTAAAATTTCAAAATTTCAACGCAGTAAATATAAAATATGTTAGTCACTCTAAATCAACAAATATTCTTTGTGTATTGTATTATATTGTCCCTCTATATCACCCATCATTGACTGTTAATTTATATTGTATACTATATATTGCTTATGTTGTTACCCATGTATATCTCAAGCTTGTAACCTGAATGTAAATAAAGAATATGCTCTGTTCTGATTACCTAATTTATTACAGAATTATAGCCCTTTGTTTGTCTTAGAATTTTCCACTCTAATATTGATTAATGACAATTAACACATTCCTTCTCAAACATTTTCGAATTGATTGTTCCCAAACTTCATGTACACATAACAACTGATGATCTTATGTCCCTCTACATTCACCCATCATCGATTGCATAGAGTAGTTTATTACGGAATTATGGCCCTTTGTTTGACTTAGAATTTTTCACTCTAATATTGAATAATGTCCTGTTAACACATTTTTTCTCAAACATTTTCTAATTGATTGTTCCTAAACTACATGTACACATAACAATTGATTACCTTATGTCCCTCCAGATCATTCATTGTTGATGCCTAATTTATTACAGAATTATGACCCTTTATTTGACTTAGAATTTTTCACTCTATATATAATGAACTTCTTGTGGCTTTCCCTTCAACACTGTTCATGGATTGTTATTACAATTGACATACAGTTCACAAGTGATGATATGATGTGTCTCTGCATTAATGGTTTTTCGATTCTGCATTTTTTATATAGAAGTATGGACCTTTTTTTTAATCTAAATTTCTTTCACATTAAATAATTAACAGACATTTTAGACATTTATTTTCTTGATTTTGCCCATCATCGGCTATAGCAAAACAGCGGGGTATTCATCACCTATTGTCAACCCTTTTGTGTTTGTGATGTCGTTTGCATTTCATATTACTTTTGCCTTCTTGTTTGTCTGTTTGCGTGTTTGTTCTGTGTTTTGTGGTTGACTGTCATCCTTGAATGCTACTTTCCCTGTCCGATCTTTTTATATTTCTTCAATAACAGTTCTAGTTTTGTATGTGTGGGTTTATTCTAGTCTTTTAGTCATTCCACCACAGTGTCTACTTGCACCAGTGAGCTAAAGTGCTACCACACAAGCCGCAGACACATGACATTATACCCCTGCCTTTCACGTTATGCGGACACCGACCCGATTATTCCTAACACTATGCTGAACATTCCGCATGCGAAACGGAGGCTCTTCCACTAAACCACCGCCTCTGGCGTTTTTTTTACCCGTGTCTTAATAAATATTACCTTTGAAAATATTATTATTAAAATCTAGACATCAAAAGCAACATTCCAATCACTACCAGAGTCAATGTCAACTTCAAAGAAAGTAGGGCGAACGGTTAGGTCACGTGATTATTTAAAAACGTTATGACGATGTTCATAATAAATCCTTTTGCGTGATCCGCAAAGATAAATATAGACCTATATCCAATATTTTCAAAATGTTTTTCTATGAGTTAATCTTTTTAAGTAGTTTTCTGCTATCGAGCTTCAGTTTGAAATGTTTACATATTGCGTATCGATTGACCTAAGTACGTATTATTTTTGTAGTAAAATAGTCCCGATTAAATCTAAATTGTTTTCATGCATTATTTCAAATCTTGTAACATCTAATTTGCAGATATTCTGAAAATTATATTTACACAAGAAATAAATGAGTTTCAGGCAAAAACATTCCAATTTAACAGGTTTTACCAAAATCTTGTAATTTAGTAGTTAGCAGAGATATATGTGAGTGCAAGGAACGATAACTCTGCGTGGAGATTGGCAATATTCCTGTACTGTTTCATGAAAATCGATCAAGCAGTTTCAGAGCAGTAGGCACCACACGTGTTTCCTATATAACGCTGGTGGCCATGTTTGACATCGAATCAAACTGACTTTTATTAAGGACCAACTACATGCCATTGTCTGTCAATTTGGTAAAGGATCCTCCTAATCAATACCCCTATTCTTTTGAAAAGTAGTCGCCACAAACTTTTATTTTTCATAGAGCGTTATTATTCATGAATATAGAAATTCAGATAACTATTACTGTGTATGGAAACCATTGAACGCTCTACTACTGTGATGGAGTTTGACCTAATTCGAGATTCCATATACTGCATATAGTGCACAGTGAAGCGTGAATTTGCTGTACCCCTCGTGTATGGAGATAGTAAATTGTGAATTCCACTTTCTGTATAATGTTTTGAGTCGATGTGAAATACATTTTGTTCTAATAAAATTCCAAGGAAGTGTTGTATAGATATATGTGTGTTTTATATTGAGAATAAATTTGCTTTAGACCTCACTGTCCAAAAAAACTCAATATTCGGGAGGCGTTTGATGAAAGTAATGTATTGTTGGAATAGCCTGACGTCATAGCCTCTGTTTCATATTTATTTATTTTGATGCTGATGCGGCCATCTTTTTTTCACACATGAAATCAAAGAGAGCTTTTGACGTTGTACAATTAGGCGTATACACTTTGTCGTAAGTAAAATATGTGTTGTAATGTGGAGAGGGTTGACACCGTCGACTGTTGTACGTATCAATAAAGTGTGCAGACGCAATTGATGACTGGTTTGTTATTGTTTGTCAACTTCGTGTTTGTATAGCGTGACCTAGTTTACTGCGCTTGATGACATAACTTGTTTGTCAATCAATTTCTATGATTAAATATACGGGTGAAAAGTCGGAGGGTAGTGTGTCCACAAACATGCCCCTTAAATGTGTAGTTGATGTTTGCGCATTTGGTAACCGTTAGTAGCTATACTAAAGTAAAAACGGGAAACCCTCGGATGTTTTCATTTACCGCCATTTTCTTCCTGTTTGGCGCGTTAATTTGTTTCAGCGATTCAGCGAAGTGAATCGTCGTATTAAACGCATGTATTGTAAGTAATATGCTAAACTGTAACAGTATAATGTGTTTTAATTGGAATTTGTGTGTATATGCGTTGAAGAGTGGTACAAAAGTGTCGTATTTTTAGTGTCTTCATAGCGACAGGACAATTGTTATCAGAATAGAATGGAATATTTCCATTGAGAAACAATAGTGAAGTTCAGTGACTTCCATTTGATGCAAGGTGACCACGAGCGCGACTCCTTTTTCAAAGAATGACTTGGATCCTACATGTATCTATGTATCTACCGATACTGCAACACCCCCTTTCGACGATTATGTGCAGGTTCCCTGGGTAGAACCAGTATTAAGCAATGTGTATTAATTATCTTGCTCAAGGATAAATGACATGGCCACGACTTCCATTTGATGCAAGGTGACCATGAGCGCGACTCCTTTTTCAAAGAATGACTTGGATCCTACATGTATCTATGTATCTACCGATACTGCAACACCCCCTTTCGACGATTATGTGCAGGTTCCCTGGGTAAAACCAGTATTAAGCAATGTGTATTAATTATCTTGCTCAAGGATAAATGACATGGCCACGGCGAGGATCGAACCCACAACCTTTTTGATCTGAAGTTCGGTGCTCTACCACTGAGCCACGTACTCCACTTTAAATGTAAAAGGATAATTCTCTCTGATTTCTTGTACTGGTTGTACCCAGACAAAGTACGTGGTCTGCCTCCACCACAGAAAATTGTCCATGATATGTAACCCTACATGTGTTGAAAAATGACGTGCCACACATGCTTGATGGTGTGTGACAGGTGTCGCTGAAGAGTGATCTGTGTTTTTTTTGCGCATGGCATGCCGGTAAGCAATGGCGGTGTAAGCAATAGTACCGTCTCCTGTGTGTTATATTGTCGGGGAGGACTGGGCACTATCTTCTAATTTTTACAGGTTAATTTCTATATACATACTCGTGTCAGATCCATAATTTGGCCAATATTTGTCACAAGTTGACTGATATAATGTATTAAATAGTTTGTCGCCACCTCTTGATTAGCTTGTGGCAAAATAGCAGAATACCCATTTATTATTTGGAAATAAAAGTACTTCAAAAGCCATGAAAGAGAAAGCGTTATGTTTAGATGGTTAGATGATGGTAAATAAAAGCATAAGGTTGCACTTATTAAGCTACAAACTTTTGTGTTTATACAAACGAATAATATGTTACAAAATGTTTTATAAATTTACTGCCTGATAATTTTGTAAACAAGCAAGCGTCGCAGATGATCTAGACTACGTATTTGTTATTCATTCTGCATGTTTAAAAAATCGAGTGAACAATTGGAAGGTTGTGTGAGCATAAACATCCCCTTACGATTCTAGTCGTCGTTTGCATATTTGGTAATCTGTAGTATCTAAACTAAAAGAAGAATACCTAGACGGAGACGTGAGAACCATGGCTGTTGTGGTAGTCATTGTCATTCAGACCCTGTGTATACCGAATGTGTCAGTGCTCCAAGAATATTTTTTTAGGGGACTAGCCCAGGGCTAATGGGTCCTGAAAATCCACTAGCCCTGTTTTTTTTCCCACTAGCCCTGAGGTTTTTTGTCACCAGCCCTGTTTTTTTACTTGCCTTAAAAATAATGTGTCTGTTTGTTTTTGTCTTTGTCAGTTATCATTTATCTTGTTTGGCAATACGTTTACGTATCTCGTTTTATTAAAATGTATTTAAATGAACCAGCTCACTGAGACCTGACTCTATCTATTACTTATACCCAGCTGACGACATCATGATCTCATTATATTAAAGCTGATTCTGATTTAACGGGATTCAGATAGTCATTATAATTCTTTAAATACTGAGAAAATAAAAAAAAACAGTAATTCCTATCTTCTCATAATCAATTGATGTACGTTTAAGTAGCGTTGGCAGTAGTCATTAAGTGAAAGCGTAGCAATGGTAAGATGGAACAATTTAGGACAGATTTTTTTATTTTTTTTTAGCATTACCACACCCACAAATTGTATACAGTGATACAAGTTTTCAAGTCCAGTTCCTCCAGGAAGGCATTTTAACCGGCAAACTACATTGGAAAATAAATATAAACTGTTAACTGTATATGAACATAACTGTGTTTAAAATTTATTTACAAAGAAATCGATATTTTTTCTCACAAATGTATTACATATATTTCCGAGTATCATAATCAAATTTCACTTCGCGGGAGTTCTTTCCCCTGAATCAGGAATTTCTTAATGTTATCTAAGCAGGGGTCTGGAAATATTTTGAAAATTCACTTGCCCAGGGCAAGTAGATTTTCAAAATCCACTTGCCCTGCCCAAAATGTCACTTGCCCCAATTTCAAAAGTCACTTGCCCCAAAATAAAGCTACGTCGAGACCGCACGCTAAGTTAAATCCTTTTCTCTCACTGTTTTTTTTTGTCATAAATTTTTACATAATGTCATTGTAAAATGAATGACTTAAATCATGAAGGATCAGAGCTATAGCTTGTGACCATTGTGCACATATCAGTGTTTTCCTCCACCGGTGGGAGAGGGGGAGTGGGGTGTCAGTGAGGATACCCCGAGGATATAACATCCCTGATGAATCTGGTACCAAATTGGTAGACCCTAATGCTTATGGAATTAAGATGTACAAGATGCTTGCTCCTAGTGCAAAAGGGCAGGCAGTTAACAAAAAAAAGATGCATTAGGTCGAACAAAACTTGTTTCTACTTTTACATTTGTTATAGACTACACCAGATAAAAAGAATGAAAAGAATGATGCATTAGGTCAAACAGAACTTTTTTCCTACTTTCACTTTCGTTATATAATTCATGTAGATAAATCTTATGTGTTGGAAATTATTAGCACGGTTTATGCCTAAATTTGACTGGTACTGTAGTTGTTTTTCTGTTAATATCTTTTGAGATGCCAAATTGCATTTCTTCGAATAATTATCGAAACTAGCCAAGGTCGAAGCATATCTTCGATACAAGTTCAAAACAAAAACACGCCGTTCCGTCATTGATCTCGGATTCATTCAAACCAAACATGGCATTTTGAAATAGAAACAGATGCACACCTAGCTATTCATTACGACATGCGTCGATAGCGACATGCGTCGATAGTTTCTTTGCTCATCAAACAACGCCGTGAAATTGCCATAATCGTTTAATTGTCCTACTTGTTTACAAATTGGTTTGATTGAATCGCCATTGTTTCACTTTACCACGTGGTAGTGAACGGGAGTTGTTTCATTGGCTGATAAAAATACATCGGTTATTTGATTGGATAATATGGATACAGTACTAGGTTAAGTGTTGCGTCATGATTTTTAATTATTGAACAGAATATATTACCTACGACACACCGACCGACATACAAAGCGACAACACCATCTCAATAACTGATTTACACACTGATGTGTATTTCACACTAATCTGGCGCGTGACTTAATTACTTCCTGCATAGAGGGGCTCGTTACTGTGGTATATTTCACACGGTATACGAATTCTAAAGACCGCACGTCTTCAATTGAAGATTGGCACCCCAAGCGTTCCTCGGCCAATCAAATTCTGATAAACTGTCAAGTGGGAGGGATTAAACAATAACGAACAACACAGGTCAGTTTTATGACACTTATCAGTAATTGCTCGCGGCGAAGGCGACGGGTGGTTAATTACTACGAAATTATCGGCAAACTTCACAGTCCAGGCAAATTTTCCCTTGATTTTTATCTGATAATGAAACGTCCATCGGGCAAGTGACGGACAACCAGATTTACGAAGGTCACCTGCCCGCACCCAAAATCCACTTGCCCGGGGCGTCGGGCAACCAGATTTCCGGAGCCCTGCTAAGTATTGATATATTTCGCTTTTCACAGTTTCATATAAAAGCATGCTTCCATTATCAAAAATTCATGGTCTCTTGATTCATCAAAAGTCGCCGACAAATCAGCGTGATTGTGTTGAATGCGATTCTGTATCGGCCTATTTGTAATCGTTTGAGTCAGTACCGCCATTTTGAGCTGACCACGTAACGAACATGTGATCAACCAGTAGTATTTTTAAAAAGTGGTTTCGTTGGCTAATCGACCTGAGTTGAAATACTACACATCAATTGATTGGATAATGCCGACTGTCAATTAAGGTTCTTGGAGGACGGAATTATAGCATGTTTTGTTTTGATGTTGAAAATCGCCGATGCCCGCGGCGAATGCTTATTGAATTAGCGAGTGCAATTAACAGATAATGAAACGTGGGGGATGTTTTATTACAGGTGCCTGACTGGCGCGTGTTTGTTATACACAGATCGCGTAATTTAGGCAGTTGGATTTATGACTAGCCCGAAGGTTCGGGCTAACTGCATGGAATTTGTTACAAGCCCGACTTCAATTCTGACTAGCCCCGGGCGTCGGGCTATCCAATTTCTGGAGCCCTGTGTGTCTAGGATATTTGTGTATGACTCATGTTTCAGGAGACTTCCAGACATATTTATCTTGTGTTCTTTTGTTGCCATATAATTTTGGAAACTTAACCCTGCGGTCGCCAAGTGTTAAGCATACTTGACTCGAGTCCCAGAAATCACATGTATGATTTCCAGTGGGGTCACATCCCAGATTTTTCAAACAAACTCCCTCAGTATCTTACTTGGGCATGGTACTGTGAATATAGGTCATCCTTCGGAGGGATGTAAAGTAGTCTGTCCAGTGTACAGGGAGAACTATACCCTGTGCAATATCTCTCTGAACTTCTGTGTTAAGCAGTGATACAAAACCAGGGCCCTATATGAATTATATAGAGATTATTTAACTGCTGGGATCGATTATAGGGAAATCCTTCACAAGAGGTAGGCGTGTATTTTTTTCACGAACGAGCGCATGTAAGTAAAAAAACAAAGCACATCTACCATCAAGTAAAGGATTACCCATAGTCGATCTCAGCAGTTAAATAATCTATTTATTACATATTAAATTACGTTTTTGCAAACAAATATTCGCTTTATTGAACGTTGTCGGCGGATGATGTTGACGTCAGCAACACTTTATTGACGTCACGACTCAACGTCGCAACGTTAGTTATTATTGTGTTCTGAGTTAGTTATTAATATTTAGCGATAATGAATATTCTTGCACTGAGTTCAAACACCTGCGCCTCCTTTAGCCATGTTGACGTACAGATAAAGTTGAGTGCTTCGGTGATGCCGAATAATTAAAAATAGACTGAATACAACATTTTTGTTCCTGAAGGATTTACTTTCGAGTGAAAAAAATAAACTTGATAACCAGTCACATTTAGCCAATCTCAATGGCTCGCTTATTTGAGAATTGACTGGAAACGGCGATGCATTCCGTTTGATATTGGCCATCTTCACGGTAATGGATAAAATATGATATGCTGACAAAAACGGTTATTTTGCGTAATTAATTTGTTAAACATAATTGGTACCCAATTTAGAAACAGTCGATTAAACACCGGTTCACACTTGCCATTGTTCCAGTTTACGCTACCGTGTGTACAACTAATTAGTAGGCACTTAAAAGGACACATGGCAATCTTGCAGTATTTGAAATGGGTGTCACAATTTATATATCCAGTATCATTTTTACTTTTACCCTGGTTACATTTAAATAAATAAAATTTTAAGTATTCCTATTTCGTCTTATTATACTATAAGTTTTAATAAATTACTGGTGCAATAATATAAAAAAAAAAAATAATAGAAAAAAACAAATGGCCTAATACAATTCTTATAATTAACATTAATGATTGAACAAATGCAATTTATGTAGAAAAACTAACGGGATGCTGCTAGTTTTTGAAAACTCAAGATTGCCATGTGTTCCTTTAACACTTATCAGTGATCGTAAAGTTCAAAAACACAGACAGGCTGAGTATCTCTGGCTAATTCGTAAGCGAACATTTTCAAATTTTCTGTTTTGATCAACCATTTTGGCCGCTAGAGGGCGCCACATTATTTGATGTTTTACCTGGCTCGATCACGCAGTTAAATCTGTGAATAATGTCACAACTTTATATGACAGATAATGTTGAGCGGGGGGACACAAACCAGTTGATTGACAGCAAGAGGCGTAACAGTGGGCGGAGTCTTATCGCACCAACAATTTGACAGTGGTTTTCAATAAACGCTGACATAATTAGTTTATCGAACTAAATTGATTGTCACTAATTAGCTAAAACACTCAGCGGGATAGTGGCCTATAAACAGTGAAAGACTTTGTAAATTAGAATTCGGGATTTTCCGAGATCTTTTAGACAAAATCAGTCGGAAATTTGGATTCGCCAGACCGCCGATGTCTGGCGAATTTGGTGTGTATTTCTTACGGGTTTCATTCGCCAGTTCAGGTTACTTTTCGCCTGTGGCGATTTGGTGAATGGCCTAGTAAGCCCATAAAAATTAACCATTGGTATTCATGAACGATCGTAAAGATGTGTTAATGCTCTGATCAATGAAATGTGAACCCCAAATTGTACTTTTGTTTTCGATCGCTGTCGTACAAATTCGTTACCTCACCGGTTGACTCATAAAATATGTTACAATTTTAGCCGAGTATTTTCAAATAAAACTCAAAATGCTCCGTCGTATATGCAAGCGTCTAATAATTTGAATCGATAAAGCATGTCGTCTGAGAACAAGTTAAATGTCAACACTAAATTTCCTTCATAGGAGGGAGAACAGCCTAAAAAACAGCGGGTTAAAGTCAATACTTGTCAAAAAAAATAAACTAACATCTTGTGTGGTGTCACATATTAGTACTGTGAACAATTTAACGTTTTTGCAACAACGGTGTCGGACAAATACTGGTATAAATTGTCGTTGAAAGCAGTGGGAAAACCTGATAAAAACTCTCTTGGGATAGTTTTGTTCTCAAAAAACTGTGGGAACCCTGTAATACACTAACTTTGTACAGACTAGTTCTCCTGCTACTGTGGCTGGCATTCAACAAATAGTGACCTATATCATTGCCATGTGCCGGTTGAATGAATGTTGAAAATGTGTTATGGTCCCCTGCACATTTAGCCAGTAGAGCATCCACAGACTCTTTCACCTCTTGTCTGCAACGTATTTTCAATACTATAACACTTAGAGATACCAAACTTGGTATGTGGATACATCTTGGGATAGCTGTGTGTCGCATACCAAAATAAGGCCACTGTGACTTTGACCTTGACCTGTGACCTCTGTCATAGAAAATGCTTGTCCAGAACATATTTTCAATACTATAACACTAAGTCTTAGAGATAGCAAACTTGGTATTTAGATACATCTTGGGATAGCGATGTGTCGCGTACCAGAATAAGGTAATTGTGACCTTGACCTGTTACCTCTGTCATAGAAAATGCTTGTCCGGACCATATTTTCAATACAATAACACTTAGAAATACCAAACTTGGTATGTTGATACATCTTGGGATAGCGGTGTGTCGCATACCAAAATAAGGTCACTGTGACCTCTGTCATACCCCAAACATTGTGAGAAGCATCAGTATGAAGTGGAACTGCGCATATACATGAAGTCATGGGGTATGCGTTTGCAAGGGTATTAATAACCTTCTGTGATAGTTATGGCTCCCCCACACAAAGTGTGGAGGGGAGCCTTATTGATTTTGTGCTGACTGTGTCACAAACGATGTCCGATCAATAACTAGAGAATGGTTGGACCTAGGGTCCTCAAACTTAGAAGGATGGTTTATCATGACCATTAGATGACCCCTATTGATTTTGGGGTCACTAGGTCAAAGGTCAAGGTCGCGGTGACATTGACTATCAAAACGATTCCGATCAATAACTAGAGAATGGTTGGACCTAGGGCCTTCAAACTTGGAAGGATGGTTGGTCATGACCAGTAGATAACCCCTATTGATTGTTGGGTCACTAGGTCAAAGGTCAAGGTCGCGATGACATTGACTATCTTAATGATATCCTATCAACAACTACACAATAGTTGGACCTAGCGTCCTCAAACTTGGAGGGATGGTTGGTCATGACCAGTAGATGACCCGTATTGATTTTGGGGTCACTAGGTCAAAGATCAAGGTCACGGTGAAATTGACTATAAAATCGATGTTCACTAGGTCAAAGGTCAAGGTCGCGGTGACATTGACTATCAAACGATGTCTGATCAATAACTAGAGAATGGTTGGACCTAGAGTTCTCAAACTTGTAAGGATGGTTGGTCATGACCAGCATATGACCCCTATTGATTTTGGGGTCACTAGGTCAAAGGTCAACGATGTCCAATCAATAACTAGAGAATGGTTGGACCTAGGGTCCTCAAACTTGGAAGGATGGTTGGTCATGACCAGAACATGATCCCTATTGATATCAAAACGATCCCCGATCAATAACAAAACAATGTCCAATCAATAACTAGAGAATGGTTGGACCTAGGGACCGTCCTCAAACTTGGAAGGATGGTTGACCAGTAAATGTCACTGATACAGATAGTAGATACAGTCACAGGGATATTGAATATCAAAACGATCTCAGATCAATGAGAACGGTGGACCTAGAGTCGTCAATTATGTCTGTTCGGGCGAGTGGGGGAGCCATACGTTTTTGTCCCATGGACAATAACAATTTCTAGTTTTAGTTTGACATTCTTTTGATCTACATCATTATTAATTTCGCTTAGTTTTGTACACTCTTTTTGTGATGTCTGGGCGATCTCTGTAGTGTAAGGAAACACGCTTTTCTTTCGAGAAAAGAGATTCAAGTTCAAGTCTTGGCAGGGACCTGACACACTGAGTTGTACATACAAATATTTTTTCCAACATCAGTAATGTTGTTTTTGTACAGCATGAACTTAAAAATATGTACATTTGATAGTCATTCATCATATTATTACCGCATGTAAATTGTAATTATTCATACATATTCAGAGTGTGTTTTTATATAATTGTGCTTTAAAAATATTATTTATAGTCAAAAGAATACATATAGCCAGAATACATATTTATAGCCGAAATCACCTATAGCGAATTGTCGGTTTTAATGAAGGTCCTTTTTGTCCAGCTCCTCCAGTCTTTGCTTTATATAAAAATAGCGAATATAGCACTTCCTTGGTTATAGCAAAGCACTTAAATTGGACGTTTAGTTTCAAATAAAAAACTTTCTATCTTTATTTTGCTTTTCCATTTTGTTTCATGCCATTGCTACACCAAATAGAACTCGCTATTAATTTTACACAAACAAACCACACATGATGCTCTAATTCCATGCAATGAATTAAAACAAATTATTTACTATCACGACGAGCGGCAATAAGAATGAAAATTGTAAAATATATTTGAAATATATTTTACAATTTTCATTCTTATTGCCGCTCGTCGTCATAGTTTATGTTGTATACTATGACTTTTCTTGTTAAATCTATTTCTAGCTTTAGCGGCCTACTTGGATTTCACATCAACCTGATTTACAATACCTTGTGGGCAACTGTTACCTATATCTCAATGTTTATTATTGATTTGGCCTTGAAGAACAGTTAAAATTAGTATAGATGTAAACATGTTTACCATTTATGGAAATTGATGAAATTTGGCTTTTGGAACAATCTTTGGCAGTTTATACACAGACGCTGGGAGCAGCTCAGCAGTTCAGAAGACTAGTATTTAGTAAAAAGTTAATTTTGAATTGGATGTTTTTAAAAATATAAAATATATTTGTCAGAGGATTTACTTCTTATTGTGCCCATTCATAATTAACATTTGGATTAAAGAGACACTTACTGTTTTGGATTAAAGAGACACTTACTGTTTTGGATTAAAGATACACTTACTGTTTTGGATTAAAGAGACACTTACTGTTTTGGATTAATTTGCAAATTTGACTTAAAATAACATTGGATAATTTTATTTAGACTTAATTAAAAAAAATGGATATTAATGAAAAACTGGATTTGCTAATTCTCTAAGTGAATATTTTATGTAAATAAATTTGCTAATTATATGTTTGTGTTGCTGGTTTTGCTTCCTTTTTCGTTACATTTAAAACTTGTAACACAACATTCCTGTTTCACACACATCCATAAAGTAGTTTCAGAGGAGTAGTCGCCACAATATTTTCCTGTATAACTGCATGTAAACAAACAAGCCTAATCAACATGATTTTCCTCAAGGATAAACACTGTGTCATGCTGATCATTGCTACGATCAACCTGAATTTTTGCTAGACCTTATGAGCAAACAAAATATAACACATTTCGTCAAAGTGAAATAAATGTCAGTTGGTTTACAGAACGTCAAAGATACATAGGTCAAATTGTAAGCGAAAGATGACCAGAATGAAACAGCTCAAACAATAATAATAGAAAACATGTTCATGGGATACGGATGCCCCGCTTTAGAAAAATATCAAACTTGTAAGCTGTCAAGGTTATTCTCAATGACTTTCTTCTAGAAAGATCATGTTGTTGTTTAGCAATGTTGGCCTGTACAGAGTTTAAATGCCTGTATTTTGCGAGAAATCGACTAATTTATCAAATACAAAAATAGGTCAAGGTCATTGCACATGTTACTGCTATGTTTACTGATTGATTGAGAAATGGACTAAATGGATAGGTCAATGTCATTTACATTGACCTATATTTACACTGACCTATATTTACATTGACCTATATTTACATTGACCTATTTATGGTTGGAATGTATTACTGTAAGTGTGTCAATGAATGAATGGTGTTGTAGTCTACGTCCACACATAAATAGTCAAACTGTTCGAAAAAAGAACTGTGCGAAAACAGAAAAGAAATTGAAATGATCATACTTATATACTGAAATGTAGAGGTAAAACTATTTAAAATTAAGATATGATATGGTAATATATGTATACGAATGTCAACAGTGCTAAGTTTCAAAATATTTCTGCCATTTTTTTGAAATATAACTGTACATTGAAAATTGTAACCAAAACCTAAGTGGGAAAGGGGGATAATTGTGGTTAAATGTATAACACAGTTACGGTACTTGTCACATAAAGTTGTGTACTGATGACGAACATGTGTGCCATGTTTTAAAGCTTTCTGATAATTGATTTTTGGAATATGACATTGAAATGTTAACTACATATCTAAGTAGAAAATGGAAATAATACTGGTAAAATGCATGAAAGAGTTATGCTGCTTGCCACATATGGTTGTTTAATGATGATGAACATGTGTTCCAAGTTTCAAACTGTCTGATAATCGGTTTTTGAAATATGACTGTATATGTACATTAAAAAAAATACCAAAATCCTTTTGTGTTAAGGTGCTTGTCGCATATGGATGTGTAATGATGATGCATATGTATGCCAAATTTAAAAGCTTTTGGTCAAATGTTATTTGGAATATGCCTGTACATTCAAAATTTTAGCTCAACATTTTGAGTAAAAACGGGGACAATTCAGGTAAAATACATGGGAGTTATGGTTCTTGTCATATAACATTGAGCAATGATAATGAACATGTGTCAAGTTTCAAAGCTTTCTGCCAATTCATTTCTGAGAAATGAGTAAAAACAAAACCTTCAACCAAAAGCTTTAACCTGAACGTCAAAATGCATAGACGAACGGACGGACAAACACCTAAACCTAAATGCCTGGATTTTCTACGCAATCCGGCTAAACATATTATAAAGTCTGATTTCTTTAAAGAAATCTAAAACAAGACTGAAATCAAGCATATCAAATAACTATTTCATACTATTAACTGTGTAGAATCTTTGTCGCATAGGATCAAAGTCTGCACAATCTAACAATATATGTTTGACAGTTAACGATGCAAAACAGGGCATACATTCTGGTAATTTCTCACCTTGTGATAAATATGAATAGGTATAACGTAACGTGTATGTCCTATTTTGCACCGGGCTTAATTAACTTCGCTCTATTAGAAAAACAACACTTGAAAAAGGAATATTGTTATGGTAGATTCCGATATACAACGTTTGTTAGTTTATGACGTCGTATTTTTGTATAATTTCCGCATGTTTAATTTAATTGGGTTTTAAGGCGCACCAACACATGAAAAGGTTATATGGCGCCTAACAGACATGAACATGCCAGGCTCATCTTCCATGTACATAAAATACGGGATAAAATACGGAAAATGGGCCTAGAACCTTCTCACCCTGAACTGCAGAGTTGCTGCAAATTCTATCGTAGAAACTCCATTTACGCTGGAGCACGTTTATTGTTTTTCTGCCACTGCTCTTTTGATGCGAGCGAGATAGCACCCGAAACAATGCAGGGATCATGATGAAGACCTTTAATGAACATGAACAAAAAATGATAAAATAAATAAGAAAATTTGACCGGGTAAATAGCTTACAACACAAACTACGTCTATATTATGTTTCTTTCATATGTGGAATACGATTTTTTTTAAAGATTACTTAAAGACGCGGTAAACCCTCTGCCACATATTTTATTAAATGATGCTTCTCTCGTACGAGTAAGCATGTGCCTTAAACACTGTTTGATGGTTAAAACGCTTGCTTCATACAAAACAAGAAGCCCAAGAGGGTCTGTGAACGCTCTACTGGCTAACATGGCTCTAACATTAGGGGATTTTATATAAATGTAGGAGATTTCGTACAATTGAAATGCCTGATGGCACTTAATTGAAAATAGTGCTTATTCGTAGTCGTTTTTATTGTAACATTTTAGTTTTCGCTTTGACCCACTGTTAGCTATAAGAACTTTACCGAGATCTTATGGATATATAAATATTGCATGGGTTTGGCAACGATCGGGCGCAAAATGAAGGTGCTTGAGTGTTGACAAAGCAAAGTATGATTTTTTATTAATTCAAAGACAGACATCTCAGGTTGTTTTAACGATTATCGGATTACAGTAGCAATCAAAAACAATCGTTAATTGTTAAAAAAACCGCTCCATTGTCCGACTTTACTGTAACCGACTGCTGTCTGCTAATGGGGAAACGCAGTTGCTGTTTGATGTCTTGCCGAAGCTGTTCGCAGTTTGACGGGTGGGGTATTGAGACGTCGCCAATTACAAAGAAAAATAATAATTACTCACATTCGTGCCAAACAATGGCCTAATGAAATGTTGGTTTTGTTATAAAACGTTTATTATATACAATGGATAAATAAAAGAAAGAAAATAGAACCTTATTGTTTGATTCTAATCACATCATCATGTGTATTATTAATTTATTCTAAATAAAACGAAGTAAAAAAGCGAAGTATTAAATATCGCCATAAATTATGTATTGGCAACTATTCATTGGTAATAACCATTTTGGGCAAGTTAAAAAAAATCAGGGCAAGTGACTTTTCAATCAGGGCAAGTGGACTTTTGAAATCTACTTGCCCTGGGCTAGTCCCTAATTTAAATTTTCTTGGAGCCCTGTCAGCTATAAGCGGTTGAATCTGGCTGGTTCAACAACTTGTCCGAGATCTTATGGATATATAACAAATGTACTGCATTAGTATGGTAAAGATCGGATGTAAAATTAAGGTGATGGATTGTTGACAACGCAAAACGATTCATTTTTGTAAACTCAAGGGCATATAACTCAGCAATAGACAGTCGCATCTGGCTGGCTCAAGAACTAGTCCGAGATCTTATGGATATATAACTACTGTATGAGTTCGGTAAAGACTGGATGAACTGAAGGTGCTGGCGAACGTAAAAAGTTAACAGACGGACGACGGACAACATACCTAAGGCAAAGTATGCATTTTTGTTAATTCAAAGGCAGACAACTTTGCTATAAGCGGTCGAATCTGGCTGGTTCAACAACTTGTCCGAGATCTTATGGATATATAACAAATGTACTGCATTAGTATGGTAAAGATCGGAACCTGGTGTCATTTAAAATCACTTGACTGGATACATCCCTTGCTAAATGAATTACAATTAAAAACAAATGTGTTTGTCTTCATTATGTTTAAGCAAGTGCATTGGTGACTTGTTTAATTATTTACGACACATAACGTTATCTAATCTCTCCTTTAATATATGTATGTGCTTGTGTAATTTTAGATAACTTGACATTTTCAAATGTTCGCTTCATACACATCAAGTACACCTTTCTTTCTTGTATGTGTGTTTCATTGAAGGTGATATAAACCCTTTGTCGCAAACATGGCATGTGAGTGATTCACTCCTGTATGTATACCTAAGTGCTTTTAGAAGCTTTTGACCGAGTAAATTTCTCACTACATTTAAATGGTGTTTCTGTTCGAATCTGCATTGGCTGGATAAAACGTTTGCCACTTATATATCACACTTAACTCGTGTTTCTCCTGTGTGAGTGAGCATGTGGCTCTTAAGATTAAATGACTGCATAAATCGTCTGCTACATATGCCACATTTATATCGTATTTCCCCCGTTTGAATACCCAAGTGTTGTTTAAGAATACTTGAGAAAGTAAAACTTTTGCCACATAGCCTACACTTATATGGTGTTTTCCCTGGTATGAGTAATCATGTGTTTTTTAAGGTTACTTGACTGGGCAAATCCTTTGCTACAGACGTTACATTTATATGTTTTTTCTCCAGTATGTATATACATGTGTCTTTTAAGATTAACAGACTGGGCAAATCCTTTGCCACATACGTTACATTTATATGGTTTTTCTCCAGTATGTATATTCATGTGTACTTGAAGATTACTTGACTGGTTAAACCCTTTGCCACATATGCCACATTTAAATGGTGCTTCTCCGGTATGAGCAAGCATGTGTTTTCTAAGATTATCAGACCCGGTAAATTCTTTGCCACAAACGTTACAGTTATACGGTGTATCTCCAGTATGTGTAAACATGTGTTTTTTAAGATGACTTGACTGGGTAAATCCTGTGTCACATACGCGGCATTTATATGGTGTTTCTCTTGTATGAGTAAGCATGTGCTTTTCAAGATGACCTGACTGGGTAAATCCTGTGTCACATACGCTGCACTTATGTGTTGTTTCTCCGTTATGAGTAAGCATGTGTTTTTTAAGATTACTTGACTGTGTAAATCCTTTGTCACATACGCTACACTTATATGGTTTTTCTCCCGTATGTGTAAGCATGTGCTGTTTAAGATTACTTGACAAAGTAAATCCTTTGCCACATACGCTACACTTATATGGTTTTTCTCCCGTATGTGTAAGCATGTGCTGTTTAAGATTGCGCGACGAAGTAAATATCTTGCCACAAAGCTTACAATTATGTGGTATTTCTCCTGTATGAGATAGCATGTGTTTTTTAAGATTACTTGACTGGGTAAATCCTTGACCACATACAGTACACTGCAGTGTTTCTCGCGTATGTGTAGGAATGTGTACTTTAAGATTACTTGACTGGCTAAATCCTTTACTACATACATCACACTTATATGGTTTTTCTCCCGTATGAACACGCATGTGTTGTTTAAGATGAAATGACAAAGTATATTCTTTGCCACATAGCCTACACTTATATGGTGTTTCTCCTGTATGAATAAGCATGTGTTTTTTAAGATTACTCGACTGGGTAAATCCTTTGCCACATATGTCACACGTATATGGTTTTTCTCCCGTATGTGTAAGCATGTGTTGTTTAAGATTACTTGACAAAGTAAATCCTTTGCCACATAGTCTGCAATTATATGTTGTTTCTCCAGTATGAGTAAGAATGTGGTTTTTAAGATTACTTGACTGGGCAAATCCTTTTCTACATAAGTTACACTGATATGATTTTTCTCCCGTATGTGTACGCATGTGTACTTTAAGAATACTTGACTGAATAAATCCTTTGCCACATATGCCACATTTGAATGGTGTTTCTCCGTTATGAGTAAGCCTGTGCTTTCTAAAATTATCAGACCCAGTAAATCCTTTGTCACATACCCTACAGTTATATGGCGTATCTCCAGTATGTGTGAACATGTGCTTTTTAAGATGATCTGACTGGGTAAACCCTGTGTCACATACGCTGCATTTATATGGTGTTTCTCCCGTATGAGTAAGCATGTGACTTTTATGATTACATAACTGCGTAAAGCCTTTGCCACATACCATACACGTGTATAGGGTTTCTCCCGTATGTCTAAGAATGTGTGTTTTAAGAGAACTTGACTGGCTAAATCCTTTGCCATATACGCTACACTTAAATGTTTTTTGTCCAGTATGTATATTCATGTGTCTTTTAAGATTAACTAACTGGGTAAATGCTTTGCTACATATGTTACACGTATAAGGTTTTTCTCCAGTATGTACATTCATGTGTACTTTAAGATTACTTGACTGGATAAATCCTTTGCCACATATGCCACATTTAAATGGTGCTTCTCCCGTATGAGTAAACATGTGCTTTTTAAGATTATCAGACCCGGTAAATCCTTTGCCACATACCCTACAGCTATACGGTGTATCTCCAGTATGTGTAAACATGTGCTTTTCAAGATGACCCGACTTGGTAAATCGTATGCCACATACGCTGCATTTATATGGTGTTTCTCCTGTATGAGTAAGCATGTGTTTTTTAAGATTACTTGACTGTGTAAATCCTTTGCCACATATGCTACACGTATAGGGTGTTACTCCCGTATGCATACGCATGTGTCGTTTAAGATTATATGACAAAGTAAATCCTTTGCCACATATGCCACATTTAAATGGTACTTCTCCGGTATGAGTAAGCAGGTGTTGTTTCAGAGCATCTGACGTTATGAACTCCGTGTTACACGCCTGGCATGTGAATTGTTTCTCCCCTGTATGTAAGGGAGTATTCGTGTCACTCGACGATGCGACCCCTTTACTACACATGATTAAGTAAATTGGTGTTTGTCCTATGATACACACGCGTGATTTGTATTTTCATTTACTTGGCATTGTACATTATTTGCTCCAATATAAGGATGGTTGAGGTACCGTTCCTTTGTAACATATTCTACAGTTACATAGTTTCGCCGTTTCTTTGCATATGTGCTCTTTCGTGGATCTTGCGATGTTAAGCAATTGATTGCAAACCTGGACCTGTTTTTTTATATCTATATTTACAAGCTGAATGTATTTTCTTGAACATAGTTTTCAACTGTACATGGTTCTTCTAGTTATGTCGCTATAACCTGACATCTGTTTTTTCAAGCTGAATGTATTTTCTTGAATATGATTGCTCAACTGTACATGGTTTTTCTAGTTATGTCGCTATAACTTCCAATGCTTTCCGACGCCATGAAAGTTGGTTTCTGAAATAAAATCAATCACACCATACATTATAACAGTTACGTAGTATGCGTCGTTACTGGCCAAACCATGGTACAAACATGCAGTTCTTTTTTAATAATTGCGGACATATATGTTAATTGTTGTTGCATGTGACATCAGTAGTCTAACATTAGATGTGCAGCTATTAGACGACACTGCTACCAAAATAATTGAGTTTTAAAATACTTGAAGAAGAGGTCAAGAGAAAATGGCCCTGAATCGATCACCCGAGTGCAACCTCGCAAATGTTGACTGAAGATGTTTTAAATTGTTCCCTATGTAAAACATGCCATATCTCTATATATACAAACTTTGGACCCCGAGGGCGGCCATCTTAGACCACAGGGACTTCAACTGCGCAATCTTGATAGCCCAGGGGTTAGTAATAATAATAAAGAACAAGAGGCCCATGATGGTCTGTGGATGCTCAGGACAGCAGAGACATTGATTGCTTTTTTCAAAAATGGATTGCACCAGGCTCTATAATAGGGAGTGATTGCTGGCGAAGCTACAACAAAATACCAACTCTGCCAGAAGGCTATACACTAGTCCCGGTTTGTTCCGCAATGTGAAGTTACTTACGTCACTTTCTACCTTTCTTTTTTGCAAACTGGGTTACTACCGGATATCAGTTATTTGACGGTTAAATTTGATAAATGTTAAATAAGTGATCCCTATAAATGCATCGATTATTTGGGGCCAGTTTGTTATGGCAGTTTAATTCAGAGTTAAATTTTTAACGGATATCAGTTATTTGACGGTTAAATTTGATAAATGTTAAATAAGTGATCCCTATAAATGCATCGATTATTTGGGGCCAGTTTGTTATGGCAGTTTAATTCAGAGTTAAATTTTTAACGGATATCAGTTATTTGACGGTTAAATTTGATAAATGTTAAATAAGTGATCCCTATAAATGCATCGATTATTTGGGGCCAGTTTGTTATGGCAGTTTAATTCAGAGTTAAATTTTTAACGGATATCAGTTATTTGACGGTTAAATTTGATAAATGTTAAATAAGTGATCCCTATAAATGCATCGATTATTTGGGGCCAGTTTGTTATGGCAGTTCAATTCAGAGTTAAATTTTTAACGGATATCAGTTATTTGACGGTTAAATTTGATAAATGTTAAATAAGTGATCCCTATAAATGCATCGATTATTTGGGGCCAGTTTGTTAAGGCAGTTCAATTCAGAGTTAAATTTTTAACGGATATCAGTTATTTGACGGTTAAATTTGATAAATGTTAAATAAGTGATCCCTATAAATGCATCGATTATTTGGGGCCAGTTTGTTATGGCAGTTTAATTCAGAGTTAAATTTTTAACGGATATCAGTTACCGGTATTTGACGGTTAAATTTGATAAATGTTAAATAAGTGATCCCTATAAATGCATTGATTATTTGGGGCCAGTTTGTTATGGCAGTTTAATTCAGAGTTAAATTTTTAACGGATATCAGTTATTTGACGGTTAAATTTGATAAATGTTAAATAAGTGATCCCTATAAATGCATCGATTATTTGGGGCTGCCGCCCTGCCCCGCCCCCGGAAAACTGATAAAATACTATGTTATATACAGATCTTCAACTTCATAAAACATATCAATTACAATACGTGAAAATTGATGCAAACTGAAATGAAAATCGTAAAAAAATAGACGTAGAAGAATGTAAAATAGGTGGCGGACGGATTCTAAAGTCTAGCCACTTTTTCACTCTCCGGAAAAAAAACGCATTTCCGTACTCAGGTACGATAACGATCGAATCATCAAAATTTTCTGGGGTAAAAAAAAATAAATTAGTCTACATACCGATATACCTACTCCAGAATAGAACGTCCAATTTTGTTTACAAATGGCGGATTTTATTTCAAGGGAGGTAATTAGATTCGGACGACTGTGTCGGATGTGGGTAAAAGCCGTACCGCACAGTTCCGTTCACAACGTACTATAACGGAAACTATCGGAAATGGCAGGTACAGAATTATCGAGGTAATTAGAGTTATGAAGACAAGTGATGGCAGTGATCAATTTATTGTATGTATATATATCTTCTATGGTAAACCTAATCGTATATAATAATACATTTTTAATTAAATAGATCTACAATGTGTTGTATAAACAGTGTTGGGATGTAAACATGACAAAACATTGTCCCTTACCGTACCGTACACTCATCAATTAGTACACCACAAACTTGTATCCATACCCAACTTTCAGTTTCAGCCACTCTAGAAAAGCCGATATATGTTTTATATAGAACAAATGATATAATATTACGGAGCACACGGTAGCTTAGGCGTTCATGAACTTCCTAAAATAGACCTGCACCTCAACTAAGTGGTAGTTTGTACATGTTTATTTACATAGTTGCACATCCCATCTGACATCGCTTTCCTACACTCCAACATATCCAAACAAATTGGGATTCTGCAATACATCATAAAATATATAAATATGAAGCAATAATATAATGCATTTTAATACAATATTATCTGAACACAATATTATAACCTTAATATTGACATCATTTATAATGTTTACATACGAGTACAATAGTTAAACTGTATATAAGATCATCTTGTGCATAGTGGATAAGATATAGTCCTTATCATATTCACACTTTAACATATATGTACAGCATTACAATATCTTACCAGATTGTGAACCCAAGTCCCCATCACGTACATGTATGTGACCACCAACACCCACATCTTTGACTACCGTTCATACAGTCCTCGTTAGGTGTAAATATCACGGTGGTGTGAGTTGTACGGTAGGAAATGTACAGTCACTTCCAAGATGGCGGACGATAACGTTTCCCCGAGGTAGTTGCTGAACTTTATCATGTATTGCATGTTTACTGAACGAATGTTTTCCTGTCCTTATCAGCCCAACACTGATTAAGTATCTGCTCTGTCCGCGGCGATACATATATAAGTTTTGTCTTGCGGTTAAAAAACTGAAATGGGATACAAAAGAGTCTGGTTTGCGTGACTTTAAAACTGAGTCGAGGAAAATTTCAACATCGAACCTTTGTCAGATAAATGCTAGTATATTTTACAGCTGATGGCCACTAATTAGGTAAAAACTGCTCTCTCCGATAGTCAACTTTCAACATTTATGATTCAGTCTGCCGTTTTATGTACGGTTTAGTCCCACACACATTCTGTACAGTTAAGTCACAATTCGTTTCAACACTAATGGCCGAAGCCCATGTAAGCTTATAGGAGGACGTGCCTATCCTTCCTATCAAGTTATCGAAATCCAACAAGCGGTTTAGAAGGAGTAGCGGCGGCAACATTTGGGTCAGACGGACGGACGGAAGGACGGACTGGCAGAAACAGCAAAAACAATAGGTCTCTTCCACTTAGTGGGGGAGACATAATGAAGTACAATAGCATCCACAAGAACAATTAAAGTAAGACGAATGGACAGCGGACGGACTACGGACATACGTCCTCCTATAAGCTTGGCTTCGGCCATTAGAGTTAAAACGAATTGTGACTACCGTACAACTTGCACCACAGTGAATATAGCAAACCAAATCCCTACATGCATATGTTAAAATAGAAAGCAAAAGTTGAACAGGCTTGCGAAGCAACACGAGTCCGAAATTAACAACATACCGACACGAACAAACTGGGGACGATTCGAATACACTCGAACTACGAATTACAGCGCGACTAAGGTACAGTAAATATCAACCAACACACACATACAAACCCATATACTAACCAAATACTAAAACTGCTCCTAAACGAATAACTTGACGTTCAATACGTCTAAATATCACCTCTATGCAAAATGTCGACCTTTTAACAATCTTTTCACACAACTTTCCCAGAAAACCCCAATACACGGGAATCTTCACCCAACCACTCAGAACTAATTGTTATCCGAATATACCCGAACATGGCCGAGCAAAACGAAAATAGAAACGTTTAACTGAGCAAAAGTATAATTATTTAAAGGAATGATAAAATCGTGTCTACTACAGTTATTTAATATTATAAACATTACAAAAATAGAGTTTGGATTTTAAATTAATTCATTACAGGGATATTTAAACATACATAGATAATAAATAAGTAACATAATCCGGTACGTACATTGCGTACATCATTTACGAGTAAGTATAGATGGATATATTTAAAATAACCTTTCAAACGTAGTGTGTTATTTTAAAAGTAACACATATCTATCCATATGTATATAAAGGCCCGGTACAGATGATGATTAGAATGTACGGTATGTTATCTCCGTGCCAAAACCCCTGTTATATCCGACAGTTTCCGTTATAGTTCGGATTGTACAGTACGCTACGGCTTTTACCCTATATTTTTTGAACGCACTGACACAAGAGTTCAAATGATTTATCCCATCAAATAAAACAATTTCGATTTACTAATGAAAACAAAGGCCAAAATGTATTAGTATTTAAATGTGGTTTGAAGAAGTCAGGTGGTTCACACTAATGGATATGGATTAATTACACAATGTCTACTTGCACCATTGAGCTAAAGTGCTACCAAACAAGCCGTAGACACATGATATGATACCCCTGCCTTTCACGTTATGCGCACATGATATGATACCCCTGCCTTTCACGTTATGCGGACACCGACCCAATTAGTCTTAACACTAATATGCTGAAAACTTGTATTTTTAAAATCTAGTTTTAGCTTTCGCGGCCTTCTTGGATTTCACATAAACCTGATTTTTTTTTGCTAGGATCAACAAGACCTTATGGGTAACATTTTTGTAAAGTTTCACCCAAATCCATCAATTAGTTTCAGAGAAGTAGTCGCCAAAATATTTTTCTATACAACTGTGTAAACATAGATGGCAGCTGGTGGTTATGTTTGACGCCGAATCGGCATGATTTTCCTCAAGGACCAACATTATGTCATGCTGATCATTTTAGTAAAGGTCCCCTATCAATATCACTTAATATCACTTAATACATACTCCTCGAAAAAGGTTAATGGCCACCCCTTCATTATTTCAATACGATTACAATTTGCATAATCGCACACGTTTAACTACATATTGCATTTGTGTCATTTTATACCAAAAACCTTTTTTTTTTTGAAAAATCAGTTTTAAAAATATCAATAAAATGTTGTTTTTTTTCACCCAATTTTTTTATTTCGTATCAGTGCCAATTATGCAACTAGGTCTTCTGTTCGGTGCATTTAAACTGTCAAAAGTAAGCCAAATTCGAGGAAAATTAAAATGTCGCGTCCATAGTTCCTTGGTAATGAATAAATTGACATAATTGCTGTTTTGGAGCAAATTTATGAT
>JAWPHD010020328.1:0-32250 GCA_037043455.1 Cyrtodaria siliqua | reverse complement strand
ATGGTTGTCAACTAATTATGTTGTGTTTTATAACTTAAGCTAAAATATACGGACAGTGTCAGGGCAAACTTATATCAGAATTAATCCATACTACCGTCTCATTCAACAGTTCTTGTTCAGCGTTAACAACACACTTCTTATTCAAATTCTTAATATTAACAAGGCCACCACCACGGGCTGTCTCGCCTTCTTAGGTTTTGTTCAATCGCAATGAGGGTTTGTTTTGTTGGGGTCACTGGTGGGGTGGGCCCAGTGCATGTTCACATAAAGTATCAAAGCAATACCGTTGGCGGTATTGGAGATATATACCTTCCAAAAAACGTTAACCAAGACAATATGAGTAAGTTCTGTTGTCTTTAAAGTCATGGCCAAGGTCAAAAGGTGGGATGGGGCTTAGTGAAAGAGTAAGGGGTTAGCTCAGTGAATCTTCATACAAAGTTTCAAGCAATACATTTGACGGTATTGGAGATACATACCTTCCAAAAAACTTTAACTAAAAACTTTAACCAAGAAAATCTGACTAAGTTCTGTTGTCTTTAAAGTCAAGGTCATTGGTGGGGTGGGGCTTAGTGAAAATGTAAGGGTTACCCCAGTAAATGTTCATACAAAATTTCAAAGCAATAACTTTGATGGTACTGGAGATATATACCTTCCAAAAAAACTTAAACCAAAAACTTTAACCAAGAAAATTTGACAGTTCTGCTGTCTTTAAAGTCAAGGTCAACGTCATTGGTAACTTCCAAAAAACTTTAACCAAGTGTTGACGGTGTCGTCGCCGACCGGAAAAGCGATCCCTATGTCTTCGAAAAGGCGAGACAAAAACTCCTGTCATGCCAGTCAGTCTGACCTGATCATGACCTCTGACCTAACCTCTGACATAATATTGAGATCTCTAACCTTGATACTTGCCTTTACATATTGCTCCTAGCCATTTAAATTCTAATATGATATTTTATCTTAAAAGGGATACACACACCCTTAATTTAAGGGGAAAACTTGTAACAACAAATGCATTTTGTTTGTATTTGATAAATTTTTTAAAATATGTTTTACAAAAAGTGTTTGGCACACTAATTGAGTATATTGCAACATTAATTTAAATAGTTAAACCAATGATAAAAACATATAATCGTCCATATGACAGCGACACTGCCTACTCGATACTTATTCTTAACACTAAAGACACAATCACGGCAGCTTATACCTTTAAGATACATGTACCTGTACATCGTAATTATGTTGTTCAAAGTCATTTTTATTCTCTTATTTTAGTCTCATTGTTTTGGATGTTTTCCGACGTTGAAATCGTTAAAATGACGTTACGATTGAAGGACATCACGTCGGAGGTTTATATTGCTTTTTTAAAAACTCACGTCCACTAATAGCTCATACAGCAAGCTATATGTGACAATAGCTCATACAGCAAGCTATGGGTGACTGAACACTGGCATGCAGAACTTTGCCTCTCTATGCCATATTCCAGTACCATTCTCTCACTATAACTTAACTAACAGACAGATCAGCCATTGAAACTTGTTCTGAGATAAGAATCATCTACAAAGTCTGTCTTCGTACTTACCACAAAGTCTGTCTTGGTACTTCTCAATGGCCCGCAATAACTCCATACATGATTTCTGTATGGCCTTGAACACCTTTAAAACAATCAAAATGAATGTTAGTTTTAAAAAAAACGGAGTCATTGCTCCTCTTTCATTCACTTACCAAGATATAATAACACACTCCAGATTTTATAGTTCATTAATAAGCATGATCTGGACAGTCTTGAATATTGTATTGTCCACTTTAACATAAAAAGATAATAATTCTAAAACAGCTACACTTGGGTTCGCCATTATGGACTCAATGTAGAAGAATTGGTTTTATTGAGTCTGTTCATGAGACATACTTATTACAACCACCACAAAGCAATAAGCAAATTTTAGTGTGAATTTTAATAACTACTGAAAAGTTGGGGAATGCAACACACACAGGCAAGAGAGTAGCTTAGTCTTAGTAAAAGGATGCCCAGACAAAGAATCAGTAGCATTATTACATACTGGGTCTTTGGGATCACCAAGCCTAATCTATGTGGTGTTAAAGGGTAAAACCACTTAAGCCAATGCTTTGGACATGAGTTGTAGCTTATAATACAAGCATGTCTCATGAACAGACTCAATAAAACCAATTCTGCTACAGTTCTCTCGTTTGTGTTTGTTACTTCCAACTTCCAAGGAATCCCCTTTTCAGTATTTATTTACTACAAACTTGAGTCGATAATAATTACAGTATGCTCACAACTTATCAATTCATGTTTCCCCATCCACATTACCAAAACCCTGATAAGATCTTGTTTATCTATCAGACTATTTTGCCTGTTGGACTGGAATTTTGCAAGATACACTTAAAAGATCAACACTGTTAAGAGACCACACACACACTGTTTCACTTCCCCAATTGTATTGTTTTAATTAAAATGCATGTGTATCAAGAGTCCGCCTGTGTTAAAAGACCAATTTTGCTCTTCCCTTCAGTGATCTCTTTCATACAGGATTGACTGAAGTAAACAAGAAAGTTTACAACTACAGTAGGCCGACTAACCTCCAACTTTCCATCCAGCTCGGCATCCGACGCTACCACGTGTTCATCTTCTTTCTTGCCCAGTTTCTGAATCACCGCTTGTTTAGTGGTCCAGAATGTCTCCTTGAACTTGTGCAGCGTTGACGTATCATTACGCTCGACAAATCTGTCATAGCTACTGCCAGAGTATCCACGAGTCCTTTACGGTTTTAAAAATCAGAAAATGTTAATGAACCTAATATAATACATTCTAACACACATGACAAAATCTTGCAATTGGAACGGCCAATTTTCAAAAATGTGCAACTATTAAATAGCCAAGACATGATTTTGACTCATTTGACCAATTTCTAAGTAATGGCCGAGACATGATTTTGACTCATTTGACCAATTTCTAAGTAATGGCCGAGACATGATTTTGACTCATTTGACTAATTTCTAAGTAATGGCCGAGACATGATTTTGACTCATTTGCCCAATTTCTAAGTAATGGCCGAGACATGATTTTGACTCATTTGACCACATTGACCTTTGAGGTATGGACATGATTCTTGCCTGTGACACACCTTCTCAATGTGATTAACATTTCAGTACTTCCAACGTTATGGCTGAGACACACATTTGACCTCCAAATGTGACAATGACCTTTGCGGCATGGACCTAATTCTTGTACACGACAAACATACTCATTGCGTCTTTCTCTGATGTTGAAAAATAGACGTTATCTTTGAAAACATTTGACAAATTCGAGTCAAATTTTCAACTATTTACAAAACCTGGTTAACAATTACATTTGTGTGAATTTGCATGTATTCCCTTCAGAACTTATAAAGTCTGACCTCAAGGTTTGACCTCGACATTTGAGATACAGAACCAATTCTTGTACATGGCACACTTTCTCAGTGTGATTAACATTTGTGTGGAAGTTTCATTACATCCCCTTAACCATGTGAAACCCACTTTAAATGGCAAAATTGGAAGGAAAATGAAATTAACAGAAATACCAGAACTCAGCCAGGAAAACTGTCATTCTCACCAATGCCATCAGGGCATGAAATTTGAATTATATTGAATAATTAGTAATTATACAGTTTCTATGACAATTTTACTGCCACAAAGCAAATGCAGGGAAGTCCTAGAGATATTTCATGGGATTTATGAATAGTTGTAAATATTGGCTTTTGCGTGTAATATTTGTTCCATTTGTCTCAGTTTGCGATTGGCCCTGTGTGGACTCATAATAAGTCACTTCAGTGTATCGTACAGAGTATTAAAAGAATAACATGTAATAAACATGACATTGATATAGCATGTTACTCCTTACATAGTAAATGTTACTAAAGTTATGTTATGTACTAAATATAAAATGAACATTTAATGATAAATTTGTATACTCACGTCATGATGCTGTTCAGATCTGAAAAAAAGAATGATAAAAATAAAAGTTACTGACCTTAATGCTTAATAATTTGTAAACTTCCAGACTTCGATTTTTTAATTCTGGTATGGATTTCATGCAAACAATTATCCACTGGTTTTGTTTAGTAAGACCAAATAAAACTATATGTGTGGTTCAGGTTTCCTCACTATCCCCGTTTTTAAGGGCTGACCCTAAACATTTTGTGTCAAAAAAATCTGTTTTGTATCCTATATCAACAAATACATATTTAAGTTAGTGTATTAGGTTTTAAAAGTATTGAGCGAAAAAAACAACGAAAAAAAATTATGTAAAATAAAATATTATCCTTACCTACATACCCTAAAAAAAATTAGCATGTAATAGGAACATCACACGTAACTTTATCTGGCCTGACACTGATGCATCAAAATGGAAACAAATAAGTACCAGGCTTCTCATTTCGGTACTACTGTACATCTAAAATTAAAACTTGGCTGTCTATTTTTTTTTTTAAAACAAATGCTGCAGGGGTTTTGTATTTTTATTTTTAAACAAGAGGCCCAAGAGGGCCTGTGGACGCTCTACTGGCTAACATGGCTCTTATAACATCAATGAAGTGAGTGACTGCCATTTACGTTTTATTGAAAGTTTCGGGCAAAAAACAGCTTTTTAACTAAATCAAGGGCCATAACTAAAGAATCTGGTAAAGTTTGGTAAAGATCAGATGAAAAATGAAGGCCCAACCGTATTAACGAGGCAACATATAGCATGTTTAACTAAATCAAGAACACCTCTGTTACTGGTCCGACTGGTCGAACATAGAGCTAAAAAAAAAAAAAATCAAAAAAAATCAAAAAAAAATATTAAAAAAAAAAAAATCAAAATAAATTTAAAAAAAAATATTTTAAAAAAAATCAAAAAAAATATAAAAAATCAATCAAAAAAAAAAATTAAAAAAATAAAAAAAAAAAAAAAAAAACCCTAAACATGTCTTTGTAAAACATGTGACCCTTGGGGCGGGGTCAAATATGACCCGAGGGTTACCATTTGAACAAACTTGGTAAAGGACCATAAACTTATAGCAAATGCAAAATATTAAACCTCTTGCTCTTGCAGTTCCAGAGAAGAAGATTTTTTTCAGTTTTTCCCTATACAAGCATTTATGTAAAACTGTGACCCCCGGGGCGGGGCCAGATGTGACCCCAGGGTCCCCATTTGAACAAAATTGGTAAAGGACCATAAGCTTATAGCAACAGCAAATTATTAAACCTCTGGCTCTTGCAGTTTCAGAGAAGTAGATTTTTTAAGTTTTTCCCTATACATGTCTATGTAAAACATCTGACCCTTGGGGCGGGGCCAAATGTGATCCCAGGGTCACCATTTGAACAAACTTGGTAAAGGACCATAAGCTTTTAGCAAATGCAAAATATTAAACCTCTGGCTCTTGCAGTTCCAGAGAAGATTTTTTTTCTTCAGTTTTTCCCTCTACAAGCATTTATGTAAAACTGTGAATCCCCGGGGCAGGGCCAGATGTGACCCCAGGGTCCCAATTTGAACAAAATAGGTAAAGAACCATAAGCTTATAGCAACAGCAAAATATTAAACCTCTGGCTCTTGCAGTTTCAGAGAAGAAGATTTTTTAAGTTTTTCCCTATACATGTCTATGTAAAACATGTGACCCTTGGGGCGGGACCAAATGTGACCCCAGGGTCACCATTTGAACAAACTTGATAGAGGACCACAAGCTTATAGCAAATGCAAAATATTAAACCTCTGGCTCTTGCAGTTTCAGAGAAGAAGATTTATAAGTTTTTCCCTATACATGTCTATGTAAAACATGTGACCCTTGGGGCGGGGCCAAAAGTGACCCGAGGGTCACCATTTGAACAAACTTGGTAAAGGACCATAAGCTTATAATAAATGTAACATATCAAACCTCTGACTCTTGTAGTTGGCGAGAAGAAGATTTTTTAAAAAAAAAATCCTATATAAGTCTATGTAAAACTGTGACCCTCGGGGCGGGGACAAATTTGACCCCCGGGTCACCATTTGAACAAACTTAGTAGAGGACCATAAGCTGATGCTACATGTATTACATGAGAGCTCTGTGCCATGTGGTTCCAGAGAAGAAGATTTTTTTCAGTTTTTCCCTATACAAGCCTTTGTAAAACTGTGACCCCCGGGGTGGGGCCAAATGTGACCCCAGGGTCACCATTTGAACAAACTTGATAGAGGACCACAAGCTTATAGCAAATGCAAAATATTAAACCTCTGGCTGTTGCAGTTTCAGAGAAGAAGATTTTTTAAGTTTTTCCCTATACATGTCTATGTAAAACATGTGACCCTTGGGGCGGGGCCAAAAGTGACCCGAGGGTCACCATTTGAACAAACTTGGTAAAGGACCATAAGCTTATAGTAAATGCAAAATATCAAACCTCTGGCTCTTGTAGTTTCCGAGAAGAAGATTTTTAAAAAAAAAATCCTATATAAGTCTATGTAAAACTGTGACCCCCGGGGCGGGGACAAATTTGACCCCAGGGTCACCATTTGAACAAACTTAGTAGAGGACCATAAGCTGATGCTACATGTAATACATGAGAGCTCTGTGCCTTGTGGTTTCAGAGAAGAAGATTTTTTAAAGTTTTTCCTATATGTCTATATGAAAAACATGCAAAACCTCAATATACAAATTTTGGACCCCCGCGGCACGGCCATTTTTGACCCCGGGGACTTTATTTGAACAAACTTGATAGTCTAGGCGTTGGCGATCATTTTAAAAGAAAAACTGTTGAAATCTGTCCAGCGGTTCTGGAGAAGAAGATTTTTTAAGGTTTCGACCATATATGGTAATGGCAGCCATCTTGGATGTAGCGTTGATCTAATTTTAACAAATCTACAAAACATTCATCTAAGGATCATCCACGTGAAGTTTGGTCAAAATTAGCCAAGCGGTTTCTGAGGAGAAGTCGTTTGAAGAAAAGTTAACAGACGACAGACAGACAGACGACAGACGACGGACGACGGACAACACAGCATCCCATAAGCTCTGCTGGCCCTTGGCCAGTAGAGCTAAAAACACATAAGGATGCAGTTTTATTCAATATATCTATTATACTCTTGTCTACGAAAAACAGCAGATACAGCTTTACCGGTTCCTAGGCTTATCAGCTTGTTTTAACCTTTTGCGAGATTTTATAATGCCATGCCAGTCCGAAGCTTTTAGCCGGTACAGGATCATAAGTATTTAATTCAGTACCATCAACAAGGAATCTAGGTTTACAGATCGATTGAACATCGGAACTTCGTCTTATGTCTAGTTTGTACTGAAAATGACCTCTCACAATGGACCTTGCCACACAGATACAAAGAGCAAGTTTACACAGAACATTTTAACAGAATGCTATTACGATTACAAGAAATGAAATGATAACCAGAAACAATGGGAAAAAACTGTAAATGACCAATATCACTATTTCATAAAATCAGTAAAACTGTCTTGTGAAAGTATGCTACGTGCTACAGAAACTCTGATTGGCGAAAAGAAATTACCAAAATGCGCCCCTTTTTTTAAAAGAACAGCGTACCAGGAAAACTATGTCCATACGTGGTACGGAATGAATTAAAACACAATACCTCGGTCTAAGGGTATCACGCCCACCGCGGCAAATGGCATGAAATATTCTATTATAGATTTGTGCTTAAATGTGTCCACCAAAGACAATACTTCATATAACCAAGTATCAAACAAATGCAAGACCTCGGTCTGAGGGTGTCTCGCCCACCACGGCAACCTGGATATGAAATATTTTATTAAATTTGTGCTTAAATGATGTCCACCAAAGACAACACTTCATATGACCAAGTATCAACCAAAGAAAAGCGAAGTAATCATAAGAAATTACTGAGGTTAAGTGGTTTAACCAGGGTTTTAGTTCTGGGGAAATAACGCAAAATATGACTTTGACCTTGGTATTTTTTGTCATTCTGTGATGTCCACCAAGGCCAACTAGAACTGTAAGCCAAATGCTAACAAATACACCCCGCTCAAGGCTTTTACTATATGGGGAAGAACGTTAGCAGTCTTTGCTAACGATAAGAACAAATTTGATGCAAATGATGTTATCATAAATTAGGCATAAGGTAGAAAACAATTGTCATAAATATTTTATAAATTACTGACCATGTTTTAACTGATTGTTAAACCGTCATGTAGGTGCTAAATATGCAGAAAATGCAGAATTGGGGAAATAAATATGACCGTCTTACCTAAACTTTATAAATGTAATAATGAAGTCTTCTGTTAGAGGGCATGATCCTTTTGCTGGGGTATAATAGTCAAATCAACAAAAAACATGGAAAACCAGGTTTTTCAAGCGGAAAAAGTTTTTCTATTTTTAGAAACAGTGACCTTGAACTTGACCTCAGTGACCCCAAATGCAATCCTAAGCTTCCTTTACATATAAGGTACCTACATAGCAAGTTTTGTTCAAATATCTCATTCCTTACTTAAGTTATTGAGCAGAGAAATGTTTTTTCTAATTTTAGGAACAGTGAACTTGACCTTGACCCCAAACTTTCTTTCCATATAAGCTACATGTACCTACCCTACAAGTTTCATCGCAATATCTCATTCCAAACAAAAGTTATTGAGCAGGGACTGTTTTCCTTTCATTTTAAATTTAGGCATTTAACCCAAGTGAGTAGACCTGATATTCATGACCTTTACAAGCTTTTTTTATTTTTGGGCAAGGCCAAAAAAAATAAAAAATTGTTTCCGCTAACGGCTTAAAAGAAATAGGGTATGTAGGTAGGTAGGTAGGCAAAACTTTTTTCTTTATTTTATTATTAATGACCTTATATTTGCTAATGAAAAAACACTTTTATATGATAAAACGTACTGGGGAAGATATTTAATACCTAGATAATACATGGTTATGGCCCTTTTTCAATATTTGGTAATGTACACTGGAAACCCCAGAAGTCGTGAGTTCAAATCTCACTGGAGGAATATTTTTCTTTTATTATCTTTATCTCGGTTCATGGGTTCAGCTTTTTAGTATTACCGGTATTTATATATATTTTTTTTTTTTTTGCAATAAAATAAGTTAGGGTCGGCGTCTAAATAATAGGGTCGGTCGGGTTAGCGGAAACAAACACTTTTTTTTTTATGCCTAATCGTTTGTTAGAGGCCATGATGCCTTCCTATAAAGAAACTGGTGAAATTAGTCAACGGTGACTTTGAGCAAACGTAACTAGTTAATAAATTGTATTTACCGATTGTACAGTTGCTACATTGTAAATAACCTGCGTCACACCCGCGATTTGTTTTGACAGATCCACCATGTTCTTCGAATTAACAATGCATGCGTTAGTACAGAGGTAAGTTGTTGTTTACAATATAACGTCACAGTATGCAAAAAAGCAAGGTCAACTTTGACTGCAGCCGATGCGTCTTTTAATTATGGATTATTTTGAGGAGGAGAACATTTTAAGTGCGTTTGAAATAGTTAAAAGAAAGCACTTCTCGTCACCCATTTCCTGTACTTGTATGAAATTGCGACTTCAAAAACGCCGCATTTCATTTGTCATATGCATACTAAGCTCCGCCCTACGTTCTACTTCTTAAACTTGAAGCATGCGTAGTAAGGCAAAATAGTAATAGCGACCCGATCGGAAATATGCTCAAGGTTGAAGTCGTAATTTCTTACGCAATACGTCAAACTCAGGGTGAATTCCGATTTATAACTGATGCAGTTTTGTTACATGTTCACATTAAAACAAACAGCGGTGGAAATAAGGTGTATTTTGAGTATTAATGGAAACTTTCGAGGAAAGGTCGAACACTTATTTGTACACGTTTCTCTATGGACAGCATCATGGCGTCAAAGTAGTGAAAAAAAAACAAGAGGTCAATGACCTTGAAGCTCTACTGATAGGTTTTTGATATCTAGGTCAACATTCCTTTGAAGTTTCATGAAAAAAGTAGTTTCATAGGAGTAGTCGCTACAAGTTTTCATTATATAACTCTATGTAAACAAAGATGGCCGCTGGTGGACATGTTTAATGTCAAATCAAAATAATTTTTGACAAGGATCAACATTATGTCATACTGATCATTTAAGAAAAAGTCCCATATCAATATCACTTATAGTTTTCAAGTAGTAGTCTCTACAAACTTGTATTTTGAAAATCTATTTTAAATGTTGGCTGCCATCTTGAATTTCCGGCCGACCGGAAATTTTGCTAGGATCAATTAGACATCATCAAGAGCAACTTTCCTCTAAAGTTTCATGAAAATCTGTCGAGTAGTTACAGAGGAGTAGTCGTTACAATTTTTACTAGATAACTCTATGTAAACAAAGATGGCCGCTGACAGCCATGTTTAACATCGAATCAAAACGATTTTCGACACTAAGAACCAACATCATGACATGCTGATCATTTTAGAAAAAGTCCCATATCAATATCACTTATAGTTTTCAAGAAGTAGTCGACCATAAACTTGTTTTTTGAACATCTATTTTTAGCCGTGGCGGCCATCTTGAATTCCCGGCCAACCTGAAGTTTTGCTAGGATCAATTAGACATCAAGAGCAACATTCGTGTGAAGTTTCAAAGTAGTTTCAGAGGAGTAGTCGCTACAAGTTTTCATTATATAACTCTATGTAAACAAAGATGTCCGCTGGCAGCCATGTTTAACATCGAATCAAAATAATTTTCGACAAGGATCAACATCATGTCATACTGATCATTTTAGGAAAAGACACATATCAATATCACTTTTAGTTTTCATGAAGTAGTCGCTACAAATTTATTTTTAGCCGTGGCAGCCATCTTGAACTTCCGGCCGACCTGAAATTTTGCTAGGATCATTTAGACATCAAGAGCAACATTCCTGTGAAGTTTCATGGAAATCCGTCGAGTAGTTTCAGAGGAGTAGTCGCTACAAGTTTTTACTAAATAACTCTATGTAAATAAAGATGGCCGCTGGCAGCCACGTTAAACGTGGAATCAAAACGATTTTTGACAAGGACCAACATCATGTCATTCTGATCATTTTAGAAAAAGTCCCATATCAATATCGCTTACGAGTTTTCAAGAAGTAGTCGCTACAAACTTGTTTTTTAACAAGAGGTCAATGACCTTGAAGCTCTACTGATTGATTTTGATTTCAGGAAGTAGTCGCTACAGACTTGTTTTTTGAAAATCTATTTTTAACCGTGGCGGCCATCTTAAATTTCCGGCCAATCTGAAATTTTGCTAGGATCAATTAGACATTAAGAGCAACATTCCTGTGAAGTTTCCAGGGCTCCAAGAATAGGATAGCCCGACGCCCGGGGCTAGTCCAATCTGAATCCGGGCTAGTCTCTCTTTCAAAAATTGTTGCCCGTCGGGCTAGTCTAAAAAAATCTCGGGGCAATCAAACATACAACTAGAAATTGTGTTTTATTGCGTGTAATTTGCAGCCGTATTTGTTAAAAATTATCTCCCTTCATTAAAGTTCATCAATTTGAAAGCGCGCATTTCATTGGTTGATTACATGATTTGAACAAATCGCATTACAGCTTTCATATTCACGCAAATTTGTCACGTTGGACAGAACAAGAAATATCATTCGAATATTATTAGTTTGAACGTAGATTTCGTTTTAATATACTTTTTTTCGATGAATTGCTGTATATTCTTTTTCTAAATAGCAAGTCTGTATCTTAAAAACGCTTAACAACGAAAGCTTATTCACAAATGCAGGCTGCTAAATCAATCGGAACTCTTCGCCAATTTCCGTATTCCCGAGTGACGGAATCCGACGAGGCAGTTCCGATTGGCTGCTAAATAACACCGGGAACGCGCACCTGTTTTAGATGGTTTAATGTGCGGGACCCGGAACGGTTTTTGACGTGATTTACGGCGCGATCCTAAAACTGTTAAAAGAAAATAATAATGTTTTAGTTATGTGATGCAATGGATATAAAAGGAAAATAGAACCTTCTAGTTTGATTCTAATCATATGTGTATTATTAATTAATTAAATAAAACAAAGTAAAAAAGAAAAACATTTGATATCGACAAAATAATGTACCGGCAACTATTCATTGGTAATAATAATTTCGGGGCAAGTTAAAAAAAATCAGGGCAAGTTAAAAAAAATCAGGGCAAGTGGACTTTTGAAATCTACTTGCCCTGGGCTATTCCCCAATTTTAATTTTCTTGGAGCCCTGGTTTCATGAAAATTCGTCAAGTTGTTTCAGAGGTGTAGTCGCTACAAGTTTTCATTATATAACTCTATGTAAACAAAGATGGCCGCTGGTAGCCATGTTTAACGTCAAATCAAAACGATTTTCGACAAGGACCAACATCATGTCATACTGATCATTTTAGAAAAAGTCCCATATCAATATCCCTTATAGTTTTGAAGAAGTAGTCGTTACAAACTTATTTATTTTAAATCTATTTTTAGCTGTGGTGGCCATCTTGAATTTCCGGCCGACCTGAAATTTTTCTAGGATCAACTAGACATCAAGAGCAACATTCCTGTGAAGTTTCATGAACATCCGTCAAGTAGTTTCAGAGGAGTAGTCGCTACAAGTTTTTACTATATAACTCTATGTAACCAAAGATGGCCACTGGCAGCCATGTTTAACGTTGAATCAAAATAATTTTCCACAAGGATCAACATCATGTCATGCTGATCATTTTACAAAAAGTCCCATATCAATATCACTTATAGTTTTCAAGAAGTAGTCGCTACAAACTTATTTTTTAAAAATCTATTTTTAGCTGGGACGGCCATCTTGAATTTCTGGCAGATCTGAACTTTTGCTAGGATCAATAAGACATCAAGAGCAACATTCCTGTAAAGTTTCATGACAATCCGTCAAGTAGTTTCAGAGGAGTAGTTGCTACAAGTTTTTACTATATAACTCTATGTAAACAAAGATGGCCGCTGACAGCCATGTTTAACGTTGAATCAAAACGATTTTTGGCAAGGATCAACATCATGTCATGCTGATCATTTTAGAAAAAGTCCCATATCAATATCACTTATAGTTTTCAAGAAGTAGTCGCTACAAACTTGTATTTTAAAACTCTATTTTTAGCTTTGGCGGCCATCTTGGATTTCACATCAACAAGAATTTTTGCTAGGATCAACTAGACTTTATGGGCAACATTTCTGTAAAGTTTCATGAATATCCATCCAGTAGTTTCAGAGTAGTTGTCGCTACAAATAAAAGTTTACGGACAGACAGACGGACGCCGCACCACGGCATAAGCTCTGCTGATTTCTGATCAGTAGAGCTAAAAATCTATTTTTAGATTTGGCGGCCATCTTGGATTTTACATCAACATGAATTTTTGCTAGGATCAACTACACTTCATGGGCAACATTTCCGTAAAGTTTCATGAAAATCCATTCAGTAGTTTCAGAGGAGTAGTCGCTACAAAAAAAAAGTTTACGGACGGACAGACGTACGATGGACGCCGCACCACGGCATAAGCTCTGCTGATCTCTGATCAGTAGAGCTAAAAATGTTAAAGCACTACTAAACGCCATGAATTTCAGATTACCCAAGTGAGTCAGTTATTTTGTTCATTTAAACTTGTGACCAGCGAAGAAACTAAGCAAACATATTATATTAGTATTAAAAATATCCCTTGGCCCCTCAATATCTGTAACCTACTGACATCTTTACATTTCAACAAAAGGAAATAGATGAAAGCACATGCACAGGGTTTCTCTAGGAATTGTTTAAGAAGTAGTAGCAGTAAACTTCTTTATCAAAAGCGAAACTTCAGAACTTGAGGAAAAGGTTCCGGGATTTTTTTTTAATCGCTAAAACCCATGACATGCACATATCACTAAGTTTTACAACTCATCACTTTCATCTATACGTTTAACTACAGATAATTTATATCAATGAAATACACTAAATACTTCATAAAATCGCATTGATAAATGAGTGCTTCGAAAAAATCCCCAGCTAGATAATACTAGATTATCTAAACAAAAACATAATGTATGTAGGTCTGTCAGTCATTCTTTTAACAAGTTAAATTTGTAAATTAAGAAAGAGTTTCTGTATTGGTCCAAATGACGTTTCGAAATTATTTGGTTAAGTTTCTGCTTGAGATTGCCGCAATTTTATTGGACGATCGATATACGTCTGACAGTCGTGTCGGGGTATTTTGATACTGTGTTGTTTTCAAGAAGTGTGATATGCGCGTGCTAGCTAATTAGCTGTTTATTGAAATAATGACATAATTGAATGGTGTTTTACGGCACGTCGACACATAAATAGGTCATATCGTGCGCAAAAACTGACGAAAGATGAAGAAATGAAGGATTAATTAAAAAATAATGTAAATATATCCAGATAAAACTATTAAAAAATAAGGGATGATATGGTAGTAATATAAACTATATATGTAAATCAACAAATGCCCGGAAACAGGTATACGAAAAAGTAAATATATACAAGAACATATTATAATGATTTATATAGTCTGACTTCCTTCAGGAAATCTAAAACTAGACTTAAATCTATAGTATTAAATAACTCGGTCATAGTATTAACATTGTAGTACCTTTGACGCATAGGATCAAAGTCTACACATTCTAGTAATATGTGTTTGACCGTTAACGGTGCAAAGCAGGGTATACATTCTGGTAATTGCTCACCTTGTAATAAATATGAATGAGTATAACGTGTATGCCCTATCCTGCACCGGGCTAGGACAACTTCCTCTCGACGAATGGGTCTACTAGAAGAACGCCACTCTCCTAGTAACGGTTTAATTGAATGGAGTTTATTGTTAACTGACAAATCCCAAGCGGTTTGCCAAGAGTTACGAATATATGTGTTAATACAACTTTTAAAATCAGTATAAGGTAATTTGGTATTAGATATATATAGACCTAATGCTGCCTTAGCAGCATTATCAGCTCTATCATTACCAAGTATTCCTACATGGCTTGGAAGCCAGCAGAAAATAAAAACATTATCAATTATAAGAGAATTGTACTTTTCTAAAAGTTGAAACACAACTGGGTTATCATGTTTCATATTATCCAGTGCTTGAAGAGATGAAAGGGAATCAGAAAAGATTACAAAATGGTCATCATCAGATTCCTGAATATAATTTAAGGCAAGTTCAATTGCATTAAGTTCAGCTGAAAAGATAGAGGCCTTGTCAGACAGGCGGCTCTTTATGCTGTGTTTGTGAACAACAGCTGCTGCAGCTACCTTATCTCCATCTTTAGAACCATCTGTGTATATATGTTGAAAGTTACTGTATTTCGATTTAATTTCATTAAATTTGCTTTGAGTAGAGTCTGTACTGGATTTGTTACTATTACAAAGGTCGAAAATAACTATTGGTGTTTCCAAAGTCCACGGTGGAATTTGTGGTACTTTGTACTTGGCAATTAAATTTAGGTCGATTTCAGTGTCTCTCAATATTGGTTTAATACGAAGACCTAATGATCGAATGACCTTCGGTTTTCGATCAAAAAGAGGTTCATAACTTGGGTTAAAAACATTATCGAAAGTTGGGTTTGTAGGGTTAGACTTTAATTTAATGGCGTATTGAAGAGATAATTTGTCCCGTCTATGAGACAGTGACAGTTCATTAGCTTCAACATGTAGACTTTCAGCTGGTGATGTACGAAAGGCACCTAAGGCGAGTCGTAATCCTTGATTCTGTATAGGATTGAGCATCTGTAAGTATGACTTACGAGTCGATCCATATACTATTGAGCCGTAGTCCAGCTTGGATCTGATAAGAGATCTATAAAAAAATGTCAATATTCTGACAGTTTATATTACTAACACAAATAGAAACAGCACTCGCATGATATTTTTGCATGATACGTTCTAAAATGTATCTAAAACAAATAAACACTGTATACTCACTATACAGAGTTAGTGTTGAGACACCCCGAACTCGAAATCTCGCGAAAAAGGAGAGCCAGATTTGATAATGGCAAAATCGAGAATATTTTAAAATCAGTCTTGAAAATTATCGTCTTTTCACTCTGCCAAATATTTGTATTTTACTATAGAGCCTAAGGATAAAAACAGAGTAACATAAGTTTTATCACCTACTGAAATAAAATGAAAACTCAGCATCTCTGAAACAGAAAATTATGAATATGTTGCATACGTTATATGTTGCAGAATAATTGCCATTGCCGCGGTAACAGGTGTTGCCGATAACCTAGTGCTTTGTTATAAATTTTCAATATTTGACACTTGTTGACAAAAAAACAAACGGCCACAACTTATAAAATAAAATATAAATACAAAACATAAACGCACTTACAGTCGTCGAAATAATAAGTCTTTGAGTGGTTTCTGTTAGGGAATATAAACTGCTCTCAGTTGTTTGCTGGTGACTGAAAAACGTGGCAAATTGACAATTTTTTCAGCTGGCAATATTTTTGTCCACCATCTTTATGCTAAATATTGGACTGGTTCTACGGCAGTAAATTCAATTCAATTGTCCTCTGGGTGTTAGAAGAGTTGTTTCCCTTTGACCAGATTTGTGGGGTTCTCTATTTCACTGCCGTCTTTGAGTGAGTACTTTTGGACAGTAGAAAACAGCTGTTTAGAAAGTCAACTTGTGGAACTTTTGAAGTATTGTATATGGATATATGAGGCTGACCACCCCCCCCCCCCCCCCACCCCTACCCCCACCTTTTTGGTACGCAGTATTCAGGGCGTTTTAGGCGGTATTCAGTACGCACGAGCCTGGTACGCAGTACTCGCACACGGCAACACACTATTTAGTACTCATAAAATGTATTTTTAAATAAAACCAAATTTGTACAAAAAAATCATAAAATGTAAATAAAGTCTAATTTTGATAATAGGGCCTTCATTCATCTAGCAGATCCCGGCTCTTACGTGTTTTAGGTCATCATTCGAATTAGAGTTATAGACCTTTGTAATTTATACTTAGAATTTTTGTCCGGAGCTAAATAGTATTCAGTACTCGGTCTCTAAAATAAGGAGTATTCAGTACTCGGGAGTGAGGGGTGGGGGTGGGGTTGTATCCTCCAGTATTATTTTATTTGGTTTTATATTGAGCAAGGTTGACACAACATGTTGTACTTTAGATAATGTTATTACATGACGTTGGAATTGTTATATTTCGGAAAACCATGTATTTTCGTGAAGTGTTCGTTGGTTTACTGATGTTTTCGAGATGGCAGTTATTCTTAGCATGACTGAACTTTTCTATCTGACTTGCATGTTATAACCTTTCTAACTTGCAGTTGCATAACACAGCACGATGATAACGAGCACAGAGAGAGAGAGAGAGAGTGACCTGGGAGGGAGACAGATATTTGTCCCATATATTGGTAAGTGGAGTGTAGTATTGTAAAGCCATTATCGTTAAACCCTTGTTTTATCTTAGACACTATACATAATGTTTAAGGTGAAGAGTATGCATTAAATCATAATTATGAAATGAGATTGCATAAATATATTATATAGATTATATATGAATAAGGTATGTGTAAATTATATGTGATATGTATTACATATGAATAATGTATGTGTACATTATATGTGTGTATTATTATATGTGATAGAGGTTTTAAGTACATCATAATAACTATATATTTCAGAGTGTTGACTGTCATCAGTCCGACAGTGCCGAGTATGCTGTAGTTACCAGTTATGGTTACGGGAATACCATGGATTGATGTTATTACCATGATTACATACCACGTTCATATATATCATTTCTGTACTGCACATCTTGGACATTATTAATATTAAAGATGAAACTTAGAAGGCGTTGGTGTATATGAAAACCCCAAAGAAAGCCCCAGAGTAACATAAGTACAGGTAGTATATAGAACAGAACTGAACATATTTCAGATATTTTATCGGAATCTGAATCTGAATAGTTGACGAAACAGAGCCCAATAGTTGACGAAACAGAGCCCAATAGTTGACGAAACAGAGCCCAATAGTTGACGAAACAGAGCCCAATAGTTGACGAAACAGAGCCCAATAGTTGACGAAACAGAGCCCAATAGTTGACGAAACAGAGCCCAATAGTTGACGAAACAGAGCCCAATAGTTGACGAAACAGAGCCCAATAGTTGACGAAACAGAGCCCAATAGTTGACGAAACAGAGCCCAATAGTTGACGAAACAGAGCCCAATAGTTGACGAAACAGAGCCCAATGTTGTTGGATATAAGCTTCCAGGTGGTGGAGACTTCTTTATGTGTGGTTCAGGTAACCCGACCGACCTATTTTAAGGGGCCGACCCTAAAACGTTTTATGTAAAAAAATAAAAATAATAATAATAATAATTAATTGTTTATAATGCAAAAAAATCGAACTCAAGGTATAGTAATTTAACATATTAAATTCATTATCAAAATTGAATTCATTATTGAGGGGGGAAAAAGCCTACCTACCTACCTTATTTGTTTTTGCCAGTGTTACCATAACCATATATATTATTTTGTTTGGCCTTAGTAGAAGCGTGAGAGTGATTGTTGAAACCCTCAACTGGTTTTGCGCGGATTACACTATCATCAAGGTGGTTCCAGTCTATTACAGTTTTAAAGAAAAATGAGTTCTTATACTGTGATGTATTAGCACTATTCATCTTGTAACATTCATTATTGTAACACTTATTAGCACTATTTATCTTGTAACATTCATTATTGTAATACTTGAGTCTATAATGTTGTTGCACTCGTAGTCTTTAAATTGTGTTTCCTTTTATTTGCCTTTTTTGTTTTTGCCTTAATAAAAAATTATCAGGCTCTAACGCCGGTACCATACCCTGCATTATTTTAAATAGCATGACAAGTTTGTTATCTTTACGCCGTTGTTTTTAAAATCTTGAAGCATTTGTGTCACACATCCGTCGGTTCTTGCTCTATAGTCGTTTTTAATGAATCTTGCAGCTAGTCTCTGGTCTCAAGAGCGTTAATGTCTTGCTGTAGGTATGGATCCCATATTGTTGATCCGTATTCCAAAGTGGAACGTATTAAAGATTTGTATGCTAATAGAGCAATGTTTAAAGTTTCTCCGTAGGAAGCCAAGTGTAGAATTTGCTTTTTTGCTAAGGTTCCTAATGTTAGATCTTCAGATATTGTTAGACCTAGAAATGCAGATCAAGGCCACATACCAAACCACGGGATATTGAGAACCCTTTGAATAATCACAACAGGGCCAGTGAAAGGTGTTATAGCATACATACACGAATAAAAGATAAGAACAATAGGGTGCATTACTCACATAATGTCAACCTTGCAAAGAATACAAATATATTCTTGGTCAATAATCATACAAACAATAATCATCGGGTAAAAAACAACAACAAACTAAAAAAAAATAAAATAAAAAATAAAACCAGACGAACGGGCAATGAAAAATATAAAAAGCACATATATATATCCCCTACCCCGAATATCAGAATACATCGACTTTTTTCTGTAACCATTTGTATTAGAACAAGACACATACTTAAAAGACACGTCTGATTTCATTCGTAAAATGGAAAAGATCAAAGTACCTGAAAAAGCATTGATTATAACACAAGATTATGAGAGTATGTACACGAATATTGTACACAGCGAAGCTATAGAAGCTATTAAACGAAAAATGCAAAATGATAATAAATATAAAATAATCAACCTTGAACTTGGAGCTACGGACGTAGATTTTGCGCGTGAAAATCCCTCCATAAATGTCAGTTATTGACCGGACACGAAATGTGTGACGGACGGAAGGACGGACGGACGGTGCGATTACTATATGCCCAACTTTCGGGGGCATAAAATCATATCCCAACTGTTCAAAAAATATTTGAATTTAGTCTTCATATGACATTCAGACAATTGAGGTTGCACTGACTTTACTACTTACCACAATACATATATGTCCAATATGTCAAAAAGTAACACAGTTTTATACTAAATGCATGCGCTGAAAACATCTATAGGTAATTACAAGTATTCGTGTTAAGTTTCAATCCAAAATACATGTACAGTGATTACAGTGGTTACCCTAGCAATCGTCAAAAACGCGAAAGAATTGCTTCATATTATTCAGTATCATTTTTACTTTTAACCTGGTTACATTTAAATAAATCAAATTTTAAGTATTCATTCTTTCGTCTTATTATACTATAAGTTTTAATATATTATTGGTGCATTAATATCAAAAATTAACAATATGCAAAAATAAATTGCTTAATACTATTCTTATAATATTAATGATTGAATAAATGCAAGTTATGCGGACGCCATGAGTTTTTAAAAAAATAAACATTGCCGTATGTCCCTTTAACAAATACAAATAACAATACAAAGTACAAATTAATTAATACTTAGTTCTCTTAAGTATCTATTGATGTTAGTCCAGTTGTTACATTTTTCATTTGTATGTAATAATGTATCACCTGATGTTGACAGTTATTCTGAGACACGATTTAAGTGGAATGATTTGTATAAGGCGCAATTTCGGTCTGGTATTATTGCCAAATTGCCCGACTTTAATAATATTGTATTTAATTTAAATAACTGTACTAAACAGTCGATAAACGAGACTTTGAGCAATTTTACTGATACTATACGGAGTGTTGCTGATCCTTTATTTACAAAATGCACTTATTTTGAAAATAAACCTTGTTTTGATACTGAGTTTCGTATGAAAATGCAGATTGGTTTGATCAAGACTGTGTGAATGCTCGAAATACGTATTTAGATGCCTTAAACCTGTTTAATTGTTATAAAACTGATGCAAATAGAATAGATTTATGTGAACGTAAATTATTGTATAAGAATATAATTTGTAAGAAGAAAAATAAATTTTATAAACGTAAAATGTCTGAAATAGAGAATCTTAAGAAAAGTAAACCACGAGATTTTTGGAAGTATTTCAAGAGCTCAAATAAGTCTGTTGCTAATAAGATAGCATTAGATACTTTTCGTGAATATTTTGAAAAGCTTGGCAGTGATGTATTTAACTGTAAAAATGATGACGCGGAATATTTTTGTGAAAATAATGATTTTGCTAATCCTAATGGGTCCTTCCCAGAACTTGACCAGCCCATCACGATTGATGAAATTTTAAATGCTGTAAAATCTTTAAAAAGAGGGAAGGCCTTTGGGTAGTGATTGTTTACTGAATGAATATTTTATTGAAAGCATAGACATATTATCGGCTCATGTATGCGATATATTCAACTGCATTTTGAATTCGGGTTTTTACCCAGATAAATGGATGGAAGGGATTATAATTCCTTTACACAAAAAAGGCAATGTAAATGATGTAAATAATTATAGAGGCATTACGCTAGTTAGTTGTTTCTCAAAGGTTTTTACTACTGTACTCAATAGGCGACTTGAAAACTTTTGTAATGAGCATAACATAATTTCGGATGCTCAGTTCGGATTTCGCAAAGGAAGATCCACTGTTGATGCGATTTTTATACTTAATTTATGTCATTAGTCCAAAAATACTTGAATGAAAACAAACGATTGTATGTTATTTTTGTCGATTTGATGAAATGTTTTGATTCTATTTATAGAAATGCATTATGGCTTAAGATGTGTAGATGTGGTATTAATGGCAAATTACTTAGAATTATACGCATTATGTACCAACAAGTCAAATCGTGTGTCAAATCCTGTGCTAATTATACTGATTATTTTAATTATGCTGTTGGCTTACGTCAAGGGGAGGTAATGTCCCCTCTTTTGTTTTCTCTTTTTGTTGAAGATTTGGAGTTATATTTGCAAAATAATGTAGATTCAGGTTTGCAATTAGATGATATAGTACTAATGTTATTGCTATTTGCGGATGACATGGCCATTGTAGGAAAAACACCTGCTGAAATACAAGTACATCTAGATACATTAAATAATTATTGCGATTTGTGGGGACTTAAGTAAATATTGCCAAAACTAAAATTATGTTTTTTCGTAAACGTGGCGGATTATTAGCCAATGAGCATTGGACCTACAATGGAGACGTTATCAACGTAGTGAATGATTTTAACTATTTAGGGAATGTTTTCAATTATACTGGAAATTTCGCTCTTAATCAGGAGCATTTAGTTGGTAAAGCTCTTAAGGCAATGAATGTTCTATTATGTAAATGTAAAGTATATGATTTGAGTCCTAAAACTTTATGTCAGTTGTTCAATGCCTTTGTTGTGTCTGTTCTTAGTTATGCATGTGAGATTTGGGGCAATACTAAATCTAAAGAAATTGAAAGAATTCATTTAAAATTTTGCAAAAGGTTATTAAAGGTACTACCTAATACATGCAATGCAGCTGTGCATGGTGAACTTGGAAGATATCCCCTATATGTTAATAGATATATAAGAATTATGAAATATTGGTTGAAAGTAATAAATACTGACAATATCATTCTAAAGACTGTGTATGAACACGCTTTACAGGACTGTAATAACGGAAAAACGAACTGGGTTAGCAGTGTTAAGAAATTACTAGATGATTACGGTTTTTCTTATGTATTCGATAATGCTTCTTATATAAACAGTGACGTATTTTTGTATGACTTTAGAATTAGAGTTTTAGATGCCTTTAAACAAAATTGGTGTGGTACCTTAAACAGCAGTTCTGTGTTAACATTGTACAAAGATATTAAAACTAGTTTGGGATATGAAACATATTTAGATATTTTGCCAAGAAGTTTACGTCTATATTTTACTAGACTTAGACTATCTGTACATCCACTCAGAATACAGACTGGTAGATATGCCAACAATAGAACACTTCGTGAAGAAAGATATTGCCTAATTTGTAATAGTTTGGATATAGAAGATGAATTTCATTTTGTATGTATTTGTCCTTGTTATATTGATATTAGAAAGAAATACTTAAAACGTTGTTATTACAAACGTCCTTCTGTTTTCAAATATTTGGAGTTACTGAAATCACATGACAAGACAGAAATAATAAAACTTTCGTTATATGTTAAAGAATCAATTATATTAAGAAACGCATTATTAACTACTGAAAGGTAGCTACTTAGTTCAACCTCCTACTCTTATTTACTATACTACATAATAATAATAATAATAATAATAATAATAATAATAATAATAATGAAATGATTAATTATACCATTTGTATATATTTCACCATTTACTTGTATATATACGTTGACATTATATATGCTAATATGTATGTATTGTAGACGATGTACTTTGTACACGTCTGAATAAAAAGTCTGTCTGTCTGTCTGTCTGTTGAACAGCTAACTTAAAGTTGCTTAATGTCTTTATATGGATAACACTGTCGCCTAATCTATTCCAGTCACTCGGTGTTTTAGCGAAATATGATTTTTTGGACATATCTGTTTTGGCTGGTGGAACTTTATAACATTCTGAGTTGTTTGTTGACAATTTATCTACTATATGTATTGCCTGCTAGTCATTGAAGGTCTTTTGTTTGATTTTGCGTTTTTCTATAATGGGAGTGAAGACCTCGTCAGCGTTTTAGTAACAAACAAACAATGACAAAATAAACCAGAGCTCATACACTGAGCAGAGTCGCTTACAGTACCTTAATAATCACACCAGTAATTATATATTACTTATAATGACTATTAGGGTTAATTGTGTTTTTTAAAAGAGTGTATTAAGTAACTAATGCTTTCAGAATGTGTATATTTTCACAAGATAATAGCCAAATAAGTTGATTATTCAAATCTAGGCTAGAAAAAATAGAACATTCTGAAGATATGCATGTTAATAAATTAGTTCTTCCATCTGAATAGTAAGGACATATTAGGAGAAAATGCATCTCATCATCTAAAAAATTACTGGTACAATGTTCACATAATCTATGTTCTACAGGAGTATTTAATATAAGCTCAGTGATGGTTACACCCTTCTCTTCAAATCTAATTCTGACATTTAAGTAACCTTTATTACATTTTATATCATAACAATTTAGTAGAAGTATCACAGTTTCCTTTTTCTTTAAATATTGTTTACAGTTTATTTTTTTCGTTAAGCCATTTAAGAACCGTGATACCAACAACAACAACAACAACAACCTTTATTAGATACCATAGAACACCATGCTACTTAAGTTAAAAGTTAAAAGTGGGATAAGTAAAAAAATAACTAAATATGTTTACATGAAACTTACAGCATATCACATAATTATCATCAACATCATATACTAGTAAAATCTAAAATACTTTATGAAGATGTTTTTAAACAGTGCACTATACAGAGAATCTAGCAGAAATTAATCAGAACACGTCAATATCAGACAATTTTTACATATAATTGCAATATATATCCTTGATATAATCGTTTAGGTTATGCCAGCCATTAAAAAGTAAAAAAATATGTATACAGTTGTTTTATGCACCCTTGGTTTAAATCACCTGTCTTGAAAGTAGCATAATCTATAAATAGAATGTGTACAGGTGGAGACCTATCAACTATCATGACCAGGTATGTAAATAAATAACATATGTAGCCTATGCATTTAATTTCTGCATTGCTTATAAACAGTGATTTTGTTTCTTTAAAACAACTTTGACAGGATTATTTGTGATTTTAATTGATAGCACCACCTAGCTACAGTAAGGATATCAAGGTAACATATTGCAACTTTTATTGTAAAATTAGATTTATAGTACTGCTGAGTTCTAAAGTTTCCTGTTGGATTCACGTTGAAGTGCCGTATTAAAATCTCATTATTTATATTATTTCAGTTTTGAAATCATTTTTATGTTTTTAACTATTACAATGAGATGGGGTACATGGTTTCGTGGAAAAATATGCAGAAGTGTTCGAGATATCCAACTTTGAATCTTTCTTTTGTACCAGGCGTCATATAACATGACTGAATTGTACACTAATCATGACAATCTCCACGCAGAGTTATCGTTCCTGGCACTCACATATATCTCTGCTAACTACTAAATTACAAGATTTTGGTAAAACCTGTTCAATTGGAATATGTTTGAATGAAACTTATTTATTTTTTGTGTAAATATAATTTTCAGAATATATGCAAATTGGATGTTGCAATATTTGAAATAATGCATGAAAACAATTTAGTTTTAATCGGAACTATTTTACTACAACTTAGGTCTCCTCAATCGAAACGCATATGTGAGGTATCAAATACCGCTCTACGTATACCCTCACCGGCTCACTCCATATACTTACTGTTAGAAATTATTATTTATCAATGCAGTGGACGATTTTTGATTATTTCAAGCATATTAGTACAATGATGAATATTAGCACTTGACTCCATTTAAATTTAGCGCATTCTCTTGCTCCGCCGAATTCCGGTAAATTCCGACAATTTCCATTTTTTCAAAACCATCTGATTGTTTCCCGCAAACTGCTATCTATACCGTGTGTGAGTTTATCCGATAATGTTCTAAACTGTTATACAATTTAAGCGAGACATTATATTTTATTGTTAGGTTGTCGCAAGATGACCCTAGTGGTTGGGGCTAACTCAGGAAAGAATCAATGACGGTGAATGCATTTACATAAGTTTAATGCAACTTTTAAAATATGTTAAATATATATACAATTATCAAAAAAAACAAGCGAATACACAGATGAAATATGAAAAGACTGTTCTACGTTTAAGACGTTCTTAGTATTATCACAAATACTGAATGTGTCGACTGATTATATACGACACTAAAGTGTTGTTAAAGTTATAACAATGTTGATCTATGATCTAGCGCGATAACTGTGATGTGCGAGAGCTCATGAATATGATGATGCGCGAATCCAATGGGTGATTGTCATCAAATGCCTTCTATAAGGGTTGATGACGCGATATAATGATGGTTAACCTCCACTGAGGTTGTGGATGATGTTCCTCCAGTGAGGACTGATAACGGGCCCACCTCGTGTCCCGGGGGTTGTCGATTCTATAACCTGGCCATGTTGCACAGGTATGGGGACCGTCTCCACCGCTCGTGACGTTATATGTTGATTCTAGTGTCGAATCACCTGAAGGGCTTACACACCCTAGAGGCTTAGCTCCACTCCGGGAGGCTTATATCCAAACAGGGATGGCTTATATCCAAACCTGGATGGCTTAGGCTGTAATTATACATACGTTTTAGATGTCGGTTGATAAACATAACCATCTTGCATAATTATCATTACCCAAACAAATCATTATTTAATAAATATATGTAAGCTGTACTAATGATGAGTAGCAATGTATACATATTCTACAACGCCATGTATACGCCATGTATACGCCATGTACGTCGCTGTTAACAATGCCCCTAATACATGTAATATACAACGTTATCAAATCACTCATATATACTACTACATTATGGTCGTTTACCAAAGTCAGAGCATGTGAGAATCATAGCCCTGATGGTTTTTAGCTCGACTATTCGAAGACATCGGCGTCCCACGTCAAGGTTTGCGTGTAAGCTGTGTTTACAAGTCTATGTCTCTTACATTGCTTATCCTAGCACAACCAAATTTAACCATGGGCTTCCTTATAGCATTATCTTAAGGGCTGCATAAGTAATTTTGCTTCCTGTAATCCATGGGCTCCCATGGTTTCCAAATTCTGATAGCCCTTAACATGGTACCCATTTCACATCAAATGTTGCGTGTAAGCTTTGTTTACAAGTCTATCTTATCCTAGTACAACCAAATTTGGCCGTGATTTTCCTTATAGCATTAGCTTAAGTGTTGCCTAAGTAATTTTCTTTCCTGTAACACTGGGCTCCCATGCAACCAAAATTCTGATAGCCCTTGAAATGTGTCTCATTTCACATACACTTTTGCGTGTAAGCTGTGTTTACAGGTCTATATCTTCTAGGGCAACTCAATTTGGGAACTGGTTTCGTTATAGTATGTTGTAAAGGGTTGCGTAAGTAATTGTGTCTTCTACAAATTCTGGGCTCCCGTGGAACCCAAATTGTGATGGCCCATAATATGTGCAATAAAGGCAGATCAAGGTTTGCATGCAAGCTGTTGTATATATCTATAATTTTGGTTTGGGATTTCTTATAGAATTATGCATCTTATTCATACTTCACCCATATTAGGATATTGGCTCCCTCCTCCCCACCCTCATTCCCCCACCCCAACCCCACATTTTTTACATATTTCTGTGTTGTTTTAGTCAATTCTTATACATATAGCTATCTTATACCCACACCCTCCGGAAGCCGATTTCTTTTCTCTTCCATTTTCTATCCGATCTTTACCACCCCACCCCAAAAACTGATAAAAATAAAAAATATTTTTTTTACACCCCGCCCCAAATTTTACTATAATTTGTATGAGATTCTATAATTCTATATCGGCCCGAGTTTTTTTTTCTATACCCGCCCTTCCCCAAACCACACACCATATTGTTTTAGCGTTTGGATTCTATAATTAGCAACGACCATTAAGTACTGAGGAGGAGGAGGAGAATTGAGGGCAGGAGGAGGGGAAGAATGAGGAGGAGGAGGATTGCCACCACAACCACCACCACCCACCACCACCCAAAAACACCACAACCACCACCACCACCAACAACACCAACACCATCTCATACCACCACCACTTTGTGACTATCATAGTAGTGTATCTTTGAAAAATGGATAATGCGTCCGTCAGCTGAACGGCATATAAATTATGACAATCAATAGCATGCACATATAAATTATGACAATCAATAGCACGGGGAAGATTGGAAAATCCCGGTGTATTAATAAACGATGACTAATTGTTACTAGACTTGTCAAGTACAGACACGCTTAAATATCTATGAGTTGATTGGTTGATTATATATATATATAGTGGTATTACTAATACCATTTAACGATAACGTAAAGGTCAGTCTTAAGATGACAATACGTATACCGATATATTCTATATAAAACCGCCATGTTGGCTCGGCAGTGGGAATTTTACCTAAAAGGTCTTTGATCGGATAAGATTGAAATTGACAGGTACTGAGGAGGAGGAAGAGGAGGAGGAGGAGGAGGAGGAGATTTGAGAATATTTTGGTATATAATTATATGTAGGTAGGTAGAAAAATGTTGAAAATATACGGGTATAATTTTTATAACATATAAACATGACTATAAATCGCTGAAAAATTTACGATTTAATCCCTTAATGATTAAAAGTTAATCCGTTTCCGGGGCTACTTAATATTTAAAATAAATACATGATCAACTTTCTATAGAAATGGCTTCAGTGACTTGTTAAGCCGAGTTCAAATCACAATTGTTGGACATTACACATATCAACATGTACAATTCTTGTTATGTAGAATACGACTTCTAATACAGATAGAGACTCTGAGTACATTTCATAAGTGACCATGGTTGTGTTTAGTTGAATTTTAGAAATGTCAGTGGGTGTTCGATGTTGTTGCTGCTGTTGATGGTGGTATGGTTAATTGTTGGCAAAGGAGTCGTTGTTGTTGGTATTGTTGTTGTTGTAGTTGTTGTTGTTGTTGCTGATATTGTTGTTGCTGTTGTTGTGTTTGTGGTGCTGTTGCTGGTGGTGGTGGTGTTGGTGGTGGTGACGAGGTTGGATATGCGAGTTTTATTAAGCCTGTATAAAATCATTCCGTGGATTCAACTACAAAATGGTCATTGGGAAGACTTTTTATACATGTATAACACTTGTGAATTTACTGCCAATAAATAACTAAAATTATGAACATCTGCAGTCGAGTCCTAACATGTCAAATCTTGTGTTCAAAGTATTGGTATAATAGAGTGTTTCCGGTCCTTTGTTTACGTTCTCTATTACGGTCGGTCCATTTGTGCTATTTATATAAATCAACGTTAACTCTATTTATAAAAGGTCTTAACATGTCCAATCTTGTGTTTAAATCAAACATCCTGTCTCTATAATGTCCACAGATTAAGTCTAAATTTCAATACCTTTTATTCGAACATCCTGTCCCTAATCCTCTCTGCGTTTTCATACAAAAGGAGCTCAGACATCCTGTCTCTATAATGTCCAAAGATTAAGTCTAAATGTCAATACCTTTTATTCGAACATCCTGTCCCTAATCCCCTCTGCGGGTTTTGTCTCGCCATTTCGAAGAAAAAAAGAGACATAGGTGTTGCTTTTCCGGCGGCGGCGGCGTCAACATTCTGTTTTGCGTTTAGGTCATTTTCTCACAAACTGTATGCACTAGACCTTTTAAACTGTGCTTGTAGTTGTATCTTGGGTGGTACATTGCAACGTGACCAAGCAAATGTGGAAGTGACATTGACCCTCCAAGCAAAGGGCAGATAACTTAATAATTTTTAGGTTCAACTTTTGCGTTTAGGTCACTTTTTCACAAACTGTATGCACTAGACCTTTCAAACGTTGCTTATAGTTGTATCTTGGGTGGTACATTGCAACGTGTCAAAGCAAATATGTATGTGACCTTGATCCTGGAAGTAAAGGGCAGATAACCTTATAATTGTTACCTTCAACTTTTGCGTTCAGGTCACTTTTCACACACATTATGCACTAGACCTTTCAAACTTTTTTTATAGTTGTATCTTGAGTGGTACATTGCAACGTGACAAGGCAAATGTGGATGTGACTTTAAGCAAAATGCAGATAACCTTATAATTTTTACCTTCAACTTTGGCATTTAGGTCACTTTTCATAAACTGTATGCACTAAGACCTTTCAAACTTTGCTTATAGTTGTATCTTGAGTGGTACATTGCAACTTGACAAAGCGAATGTGGATTTGACCTTGACCCTCCAAGCAAGGGGCAGATAACTTAATAATGTTTACCTTCAACATTTGCGTTTAGATCACTTTCTCACAAACTTAATTTTTGATTCGATGGTTTCACTACTCCGGCCGATAAAAGGCTTTGGGTATTGTTTAATCACTTATAGGATATGTTGTCTGCTTTTTAATTTAGTCGTTTGGCTGTTACTTGTGATACGCAGGCTTCATAACCGCTGCGCCCAACTAAATTCCATTATGTTTATTTCGCTCTTCGGTGCATTTAATTTTATTAGATACTGGGACCATACGCCGTACGACATGGGAAGCCATGAACCCCATGCCCACCGCCATATGCATGCCATCTTCGGAATGGTTAAAATGTTGTACTGTTGATTTTATTAATATTGAGTCCTGCTCAACCTGGGGCTACAGGGCGTGAGCGGTAGGTAGCATATTTCACTACCGCTCATGAACAGTCTCAATCAAACCGAGACTGCAATATTTCGTATGTGTCGTGCTCGGCCGTTTCCAAAGGTTCATTATCATACTCTTTTTTTTTTATAGCACAGTGGCGTTGCTTGTGCAGTGTGGCGGCAGTAAAACGTCTCACCGCGCTTGCAATCAGTACTGTTATTCATTCGATCGTTGGAGATCGCTGAGCCCGATACTTATATTTTGTTGTCGGTGGTACATTTTCAATTTCTTTTGTTTTCTTAATTAATTTTTGATTCTGTGGTTTCACTACTCCGACCGATAAAAGGCTTTGGGTATTGTTTAACCACTTATAGGATATGTTGTCTGCTTTTTAATTTAGTCTTTTGGCTCTTTCTTGTGATACGCCGGCTTCATAACAGCTGCGCCCAACTAAATTCCATTATGTTTATTTCGCTCTTCGGGGCATTTAATTTTATTAGATACTGGGACCATACGCCGTACGACATGGGGAAGCCATGAACCCGATGTCCACCGCCATATGCATGCCATCTTCGGTTTGGTTAACATTTTGTACTATTGATTTTATTAATATTGAGTCCTGCTCAACCCGGGGATAGAGGTCGTGAGCGGTAGCTAGCATATTTCACTACCGCTCATGAACAGTCTCAATCAAACCGAGACTGCAATATTTCGTATGTGTCGTGCTCGGCCGTTTCCAAAGGTTCATTATCATACTCTTTTTTTATAGCACAGTGGCGTTGCTTGTGCAGTGTGGCGGCAGTAAAACGTCTCCCCGCGCTTGCAATCAGTACTGTTATTCATTCGATCTTTGGAGATCGCTGAGCCCGATACTTATATTTAGTTATCGGTGGTACATTTTCAATTTCTTTTGTTTTCTTACTTATTTTTTGATTCGATGGTTTCACTACTCCAGCCGATAAAAGTCTTTGGTATTGTTTAACCACTTATAGGATATGTTGTCTGCTTTTTAATTTAGTCTTTTGGCTGTTACTTGTGATACGCAGGCTTCATAACCGCTGCGCCCAACTAAATTCCATTATGTTTATTTCGCTCTTCGGGACATTTAATTTTATTAGATACTGGGACCATACGCCGTACGGCATGGGGAAGCCATGAACCCCATGTCCACCGCCATATGCATGCCATCTTCGGGATGGTTAACATTTTGTACTATTGCTTTTATTAATATTGAGTTCTGCTCAACCCGGGGCTAGAGGGCGTGAGCGGTAGCTACCATATTTCACTACAGCTCATGAACAGTCTCAATCAAACCGAGACTGCAATATTTCGTATGTGTCGTGCTCGGCCGTTTCCAAAGGTTCATTATCATACTCTTTTTTTTACAGCACAGTGGCGTTGCTTGTGCAGTGTGGCGGCAGTAAAACGTCTCCCCGCGCTTGCAATCAGTACTGTTATTCATTCGATCTTTGGAGATCGCTGAGCCCGATACTTGTATTTAGTTATCAGTGCTACATTTTCAATTTCTTTTGTTTTCTTACTTAATTTTTGATTCGGTGGTTTCACTACTCCGGCCGATAAAAGACTTCGGGTATTGTTTAACCACTTATAGGATATGTTGTCTGCTTTTTAATTTAGTCGTTTGGCTGTTACTTGTGATACGCAGGCTTCATAACCTCTGCACCCAACTAAATTCCATATGTTTATTTCGCTCTTCGGGACATTTAATTTTATTAGATACTGGGACCATACGCCGTACGACATGGGGAAGCCATGAACCCCATGTCCACCGCCATGTGCATGCCATCTTCGGGTTGGTAAAATTTTGTACTATTGATTTTATTAATATTGAGTTCTGCTCAACCCGGGGCTAGAGGGCGTGAGCGGTAGCTAGCATATTTCACTACCGCTCATGAACAGTCTCAATCAAACCGAGACTGCAATATTTCGTATGTGTCGTGCTCGGCCGTTTCCAAAGGTTCATTATCATACTCTTTTTTTTTATGCATTAGACCTTTTTGTTTCTTGGATATAAGCATCATTGGCCTGTTTATTTCTAAGTTCCACCCCCGTAAGGCGAGACATGTGAATCCGCGGATTTTTTGTTATACAAAAGGAACTCAGACACCCTGTCTCTATAATG
>JAWPHD010020327.1:0-32255 GCA_037043455.1 Cyrtodaria siliqua | reverse complement strand
TCTCGGTATCTGGATGACATATTGAACATTGAGAATCTTTCTTTCCAACTATGGTTAATTATATTTATCCTAAAGAACTTCAGCCTAACAAAGCTAATATATCTGATAATAACGCTTCTTTTCTTGTTTTAGATCTCTCGATTGAAAATGGTAAAATAATGAGCAAAATCTATGACAAGAGAGATGATTTAAATTTTGACATTGTTAATTATCCACACTTGGATGGGGATGTTCCCCGAGCAACTTCTTATGGGGTGTATGTGTCTTATTCGTTTTCTAGAGCTTGTACTCGAGTTGAGGACTTTAATATTCGTAATCTTTGTATAACTAAAAAGTTACTCAATCAGGGTTACCGTTACCATAAACTTCGTAAAACCTTTGCAAAATTGTATTATCGTAACCCTGATCTTCTTTCCAAATATAAAAGTAATTTAAGGACTCTTCTGCGACAAGGACTATCACAACCTGACTTCTTTGGTGATGTGATTTATAACTTCGTAAGATTCTTGGTCATGATCACTTTCATACTATCTGTGTTAAACTTGTTAAAAAGTTTATCAAAGAGGTTATGACCCTATCATTTTGCAACGTACTGCATGCTTGGTGGTGTACCCTTTTACAGTTCGCCACTACGCTTTCCTCTTTAATTATACGATGACCGAACAGGCTGTGGGCCCTATGATGACGCCTACATAAATCACAATGGGACGGTGGCGTTTGATGTTTGTCCGTGATCTTTCTTGTCGTGCCCTTAATGGTTTATTCTCTTACTGCTCTGGCTTCTGACAAGTCATTGAGTATCTTCATTGTGGCTTTCTAGGCTATTGTTTTTTTGTATTATATTTACACGAGCATATTTGTGTTTTACTTATATTGCCTATTGATGCTGCCTTGTTGGTTAGAGATTAGATCATGGCGGGGAGTTCTTTATTTACACTGTCCTGTTTTAAAGGGATGACAGTAGGATAAGTGTGAGGTTTGGTGCACCCTAGAACCGGTTTAAACCCCCAGTGGCCTACTTTGCCACTGACCGTTCCAAGGCGGTAGCCCTATTGTCAACCCTTTTGTGTTTGTGATGTCGTTTGCATTTCTTAATGCTTTTGCCTTCTTGTTTGTCTGTTTGCGTGTTTGTTTCTGTGTTTGTGGTTGACTGTCCTCCTTGAATGCTACTTTCCCTGTCCGATCTTTTTATATTTCTTCCTTAAATATAGAAACATCAGAATATACTTGTATATTAAAAACAATAGGCCCAAGAGGGCCTGTATCGTTCTACTGAATACCCCGGGCGGGGCCCAAATTTGACCCCAGGTTCACCATTTGAACAAACTTGGTAGAGGATCCAAAAGCTGATATTAAATAAAATTAAACCTTTATCTCTTGTAGTTTCTGAGAAGATTTTTGAATTTCTTCCCTATATAACTATATGTAAACTGAATAAAAAAAAAATTAAAAAATAAATAAATAAAAAATATAAAAAAAAAATATATATATATATATCAATAATAAAAAAAATAATAATTAAAGGGACACTGTCCGTAACTGTTAGCTTATAAAACACCCTATAATTATGTTCGCAAACATTATACACTAAACATTATTCAATATTTACTAATTAAAAGCAAGATTGTTTAACGGAATTCAATCGCGGTGCAAAAAAAAGCAAATCCACTTCGTGGGTTTGAACTCGCAGCCCAAACTCGCAGTAAAAATAAGTGTGCGTGAGAGTAAAGTTGTCGGAACACGCTACCGACTGAGCTAAGCGGGCTATACATAATACGCAATACATACTATGGTGAAAACCTAGTGCGCTATGGAAGTCACGTGAATGCATAAAAGGTAAATATTGTGGGTCCCACTTTATTTACATTTAATAATTAAAACTTTTTTTTTTTCAAACTCACGAATGTATTCCTACATATCCTCATGTTTTCATGTATACATTTCAATGAATAAAAGTCAGACAGTTATTTGGTTATGCTCAATTTCTGCTTACTTACGGACAGTGTCCCTTTAAAAAAACATTAAAAAAAAATAAAAATTAATAATTAAAAAATGTGAAAAAAGATGTAAAATAAAAAATTAAAAATTAAAAAATAAATTTAAAACAAAATAAAATTTGGAACAAATTAAAAACATTTTTAAAAAAAAATTAAAAATAAATAAAAAAAAAAAATTAAAAAATAAAAGAAATTAAACCCATCAGCCAAGGTTTCCTATGGGAAAAAAATAGTTTTAAAAAATAAAAAGCAAATAATTTTAGTGATTTTTTACAAGTTTTGTTACCATGGCAACCACATTTCTTATGCAAAAGGGGAGGTGTAAAACTACACCATGAGACAAACATTCTTGCCAAGGTTGGCATTTGTAGTGCCAGCTGTTCTTGAGTATCACGAAGACATGCGATTTTTAGTGATTTTTTACATGTTTTGTTACCATGCCAAACACATTTCTTAAGCGAATCTACTCAAAAGGGGCGGTGCACAACTAGACAATGAGACAAACATTCCTGCCGTGTTTTGGTTTTTTTAGTGCCAGCTGTTCTCGAGTTATCGCGAAGACAAGCGATATTTAGTGTTTTTTTACATGTTTTGTTACCATGCCAACCACATTTCTTAAGCGAATCTACCCAAAAGGGGAGGTGCACAACTAGACAATGACACAAAACATTCATGCAAGTTTCGAGTTGTAGTGCCAGCCGTTCTTGAGTTATCACAAAGACAAGATTTTGGGATGGACCGACCGACCGACCGACTGACCTACCGACCGACATTTTTTTAATATGTTTTGTTACCCTGGCAACCACATTTCTTATGCGAATCTACCAAAAATGGGAGGTGCACAACTACACCATGACACAAACATTCCTGGCAAGTTTCGAGTTTTTAGTGTCAGCTGTTCTTGAGTTCTCGCAAAGACAAGAAGATTATGGACCGACCGACAGCCTGTGCAAAGCCATGCATAATAAATGTGTCTTTTGGAATGACTATGCTATTTGTTTTCTGAATGCTTTCAATATGAATATGTATGCCGAACTCGATCGAATTCATATGATCTCTTTCCGAAGTTGTGATATACTATTGTAATACACCCGCACTATATAGCTTAGTTTAAAATATCTCGTTATATTGAACGATATATCACTGTAATGTTTGCAACGTCATGGGAATAAGCATTGCGCGTTGCGCATTGTAACGTATGCAACGTTAGGACAGTAAGCAAACCAATGCGAAATATTTCAGATGTGTGCGTTATTTTCACATTTTAGGGGTATTAGAATAGAAATAGAACATCGTTTACGGTGAATTATCTATAATATATCACGGTTTGTCGTTCAATTGTAAACAATAATTTCACTTCGGGCTCGTGAAATTAAGATCGAGTGAAATTATTGTTTACAATTGTGAAATTATTGTTTACAATTGAACGACAAACCGTGATATATTAAATGATAATTCACAGTAAACGATGTTCTATTTCTTAAATAAAACATGATTATTCAACAATGCTGTAAAATATTTATTTCATGCAAACTATGAATAATACAATAATATAATTAAATAGCAATTAATTTTACTGTTTTAAAAACACGTTTCATCATTTATAATGTTAGAGTGTTAATTGGTTTTCAAGGTGACGTCATAGCACACAAATGATGAGCTCCGTGGCGGCTACAGTTGGGTTGTAAAAACTCGTATTTCTTGAAATCTTTTTCAAATAATTTTATAATATTTACTGATCTGAAAGTGAAAATGTAGACCTTTATTGCCATACAAATTACTTGATTTATAAAAGTGTATTAACTATTAATAGTGTCCACGTAATATTTGAACGACCTTCGTATGTGGTGTTTCTGTTATATGATGAATAGAATCTCACATTCGTGTATTTTAATATGGCATCGTTGTGTTAAATTCATATGATACTCGGAAATCTGTCGCCATATCGTATCCAACTCTTTTAATTAATACAATATTAATTCGATACTAATGTAAGATCCTCCATATAAAATATCTTTCACGAGAGATTGTCAGTCTCACAAAAGTATATAAGAAGCAAATATAATCTCTAATCATGGCATCACATGTTTTATTGTGTAATACAATATGGAGTAGACCGCGTTACTCAGATTAAATGACAGTGTAAAAAATAATGTGCGGTAAAGCAGCCTTTACTGTTAAGGCAGTCCAGTAATCGCTCATTATAAACTCGACGATTAAAAGGTCAGTCTTTTTAAGTCTTGTAAAGATCATAATTGTGTTATCATATTTTATTCGAAAAATAACGTAATATAAAAATATTGCATACACCAATAAATAGATTCAAACTAACGAACGCTAAATACCTTTAAACGTCCTTTCCTTTTACATCGAAATTATAAACGTTATTCCCGTATAAGATGTCGAGCCCATATGAATGCTATGGTTCCATTGTCCATTCCTTACATTAGTGTTCTGTGTAAGTCCATATATGTTTGTTCTAATATAATGTATCATTGTTATGCCAATATAGTTTTGTATTTTATATGACGCGGAAATGACTATATGTATCCAATCTTCTTTGCTGTTTCTAACTTGTTTTGATTCATTCAGCTAGAGTGTTTATATAATATAATGTATCATTGTTATGCCAATATAGTTTTGTATTTTATATGACGGGGAAATGACTATATGTATCCAATCTTCTTTGCTGTTTCTAACTTGTTTTGATTCATTCAGCTAGAGTGTTAAGCAGCTTTCTTAACAAGATGAATATATTCGTCATGACAATACACGACATTGAATGCAATACAATTACATAGCTCTATATAAGTTACATAGTTACATAACTCTATTTAAGTTCTATATATAGATATAGTAATTGTAAAAAGACACACAGTGTCATTCCTTGAACGACTTCTTGGCCTAAACATCAATGCGTAGTGAAAAGCATCAATTTAAACAATTTGCATAAATAAAAACTTAAATCATATCTTTCGCGAAACAATTTATTATAAAAAATATATTTAATACCATATGCACGATTTTTCTTGAAAAACAAATCTTAAAGAAACTTACCCGCCAAATAACGTCAAAATGACACTACAAACTGTTCATCAAAACTCTGTCCATGTGTTCAGGTCATATAATAATATATATGTGTCAATTAAAAGTAAAGGTTTATTCAAGGTTTCTTAAAAAACCGTTATCGAAATTATGAGTAGGAAACTTTTAATTCGACAATCCGGTTTTGGGGTTTGGCTTGGCTGGTTAAAACTGTTTATATTTTGTATATAGTGTTTGGATTCTCAAAATATGTAAGTAATGTATATACCTCCTCGACCTTAGGTTTGAAACGATATACGTATGTTGTAAAATGTGGCTGTTGTTGGCGGGATAGCTAGTATCAGTGTGTGAAGCTTGATTGCAATCCCAGAAGTGTGTTTAGTTATGTTCCGGACAAGGAGTGTAAGTATTAAATTACGAATGGCAATAACTCTTATTTCAAGACAGTTAGTGTCTTACATAAAATATACAACACTTTCTACGATATGCTATGCTAGTCTTTCTTTATTGGTATAAATGTTGATGAGTAAAGGATAAGATTATATGCTTCAGTTCATTTGCCATCAAACATATTCACACAAGCTATATCACTTTAAGCGTATTATTGCTACTTTAATACAAGCCACTCGTGGCCCTTCTATGTAACAGTGTTCATATTTACTGAGAGCATACAACGCATGTCAGCTCTCTATCCCGAATATATGGTGGGTCGGGAATCTGACCAGCGGCCTCGACAAAGTAGAACAATACTCCGTTATCATTGGCACTCTGACCAACTAAATATTCTGGGGTTTTGTCAACACACTTAACATCTGACCTATGATGGCTGTGAGCTTCGGTCATCAGGTAGCCTGTGTACTCAAGGAACCAGCCGTCCATACATTCCGTACGTGCGGGGATCATCATCTGATTCGGGCGACCTCGTGTCTGGCATACAGCACATGGTACGTCTTGATCCTGTACGGATTTTCCAAATATGGATTTCGACTGTTCACCGCCTTCATATTCTGCCCCGTAGATGAATGACGTCTGTTGACCGCTATAAGAGTTACCCCACTGAGGTTCTGTTGGAAGGCAAATTGTATTTGACATACCTCCAGAATGGGTGAAATGGCTTCCAGCAGCATATCCTGTAAGTTAAAACAAGTAGACATGTATTTATATTAACCGTCTTATGACGTACTGATGTATTGTTTTCCATTTTAACATCTTTAATTATCCCCCACCAACACTCCTCTCGCCACCCCTCACCTCACAACGATATTTAAGCTTAACATTTGACCCTGCGCGTTATGTTGTATTACAAATAAAAACATTCTACCACCAATATATTCGAAAACGTTGGTTAAGAAATTATCCTGTACATTGAAACTTAGCACCTCCCACCTCTTGTCTGATTCTCTGACCCTCAACGCTCGGTTCGTTTAGTCGCGATGCAATAAAAAAAGTATAGATCGGCGAGATATTCTTTCGTTTTTCAGAAGTTGTGTTCATGGGCATGTGGATCTGAAATGTGTTTTCTATCGAAATACGAAAAGTGTTCAGATATATCTTGCGTTATGTCTTCAGAAACCTGTCGAAAATGCGATCTGACGTCATTACGCATACTCTGCCTACTTAATGAAGGGAGTGAGTCATAGCTCTATGGTAGATACATTCTTTTTAACCATTATAGCTTTGATTCTCACAGCTAGCAGGAATAGTAGGCTGATTGTTTACATGGATGATATTTAGAATGTATAAGCAAACGAAACTGTGTTCGTTAAGCTTTTTAAAAAAGACCAACTTCTCCACAGTCACCTGAAGATGCAGAACAAGAATATATGGCCTCAACGTCCTGTTCAAGCAATCCCAATATGTTTCTTAAACTAACTCGCCACTAAACGGCCATCCGACCTTTCTTTATGCACATGTATAAGAAAATCGCTATTGACGTGGGAGAGTAGATTTTTAGATGCCAAACAGGTAACAAAGTTCTTTTTTTTGTGGAGAAAAGAATCAAATAAAATAAAATAAAAAACGTATTCTATTATGTTTATGGCCAAGAGTACAGCAAGTTTAACTCTGAATCCGTAAAAAAAAGGTTCTCGTCGCCATTCGATAGTAAGAGAATACCAGGGTTCCCGAATTCCTTTTTTTCGATAGTAAGAGAATACCAGGGTTCCCGAATTCCTTTAGTTCTTCTCTCTGCGGTGGCTTGAAATAACCTAACCAATGTGTTGATGGGCCGTTAAACAACAAATCAGTTTAATTGTGAATCAATTTGTTCCATCTAGTCGTGATCAATTTCATAAAACAGTTATTAAACTTGATAACATTGTTATCAAAAACGGTCATGTTAACACGTAAGAATATCCAAGTATTTTACGGAACATAGATGCTGAAGGCTTCAAGCTGTGCACGCCCACATATTGTACAGAACGTAGAGGAAGCGGGCTTCAAGCTACCCACACTCGTACAGATATTGGCCGAACCGCGATTATGTTACACGAAAGTATATGCCCACGTATTATACAGAAGACCATAGAGCAGTGAACTTCAAGTCAAACGCTTTTGCAATGGTGTAATGCTAGTAAAACATGATGTCAACAAAAATAGTCGGCATTTTTTAGAATTAGGATCACCAAAAGCTGCCTAATTCAAAGTACTAAGTACAAAATCCTATCTAACCAGTCGCGTAAGTATTTCTCCCAAAGAAAACACATCGACTTGAAAGCTTTAAAATGTGTTCATGCAATGAGAGCAGACGATTAACATATTTTTCAGTTTAACCGTATCTCTAATTAAGCGCGAACTAGGCAAACAATGACAATAGTATTGATATATTCTTAGATGGGTACATAGGCATTTTGACTAGCAAAGTGTCAGAATATTTTAAGCTACTCACCCTTATACAGATATTGGTCATACCTGTAATTGTACTCGTAAATATACACCCAAGTAGTGTACAGAAGAATGAACATTGATTCAGAAGGCTTCAAGTAACCCCCACTCGTACAGGTACAGTCCATACTTGTAATGCTACAGGTAAGTACACATCAACCCAATGCTAGAGGCAGCGGGATTCAAATTAACCTCTCCCACATACATTCAGGCCGTATATGTCATGCTTCACGTAAGACCACACCTACATATTCTACAGATCATAGACACAGTAGGTTCCAATATACCCAAACCATACATATACAGTCGATACTTGTCATGCTACTCGCTTGAACACACCCAACATGTTTTATTTAATGCCCCCCACCCCCTACTTATAAATAAATTTGAGCAAAAACACAGTTAATAACGGAAACTACTATTAATCTATATTGATTGAATTGTTATTATTTACTTTGCCAAAGGACCCACATGTATCCATTTCTTTATTTATTTATTTATTTATTTATTTGTTTATTTATTTATTCATTTTTTTATTTATTTTTTTATTTCTTTATTTCTTTATTTTATTTATTTATTTATTTATTTATTATTTTATTCCAGGAAAGGTATCATTACACATACAGTAATAAAGGAAAGTATGGATATACTGATATATCATAGTATGAATGAATAAAAATAAATTTAATATATAAATATTTATGATAGAAATCAACCGTTTTAGTTAGTTTTCTACCATTCTTACCTAAAAAATACATTTAGGGATTCACAAACATGTGGGAACGTTTTAAAAATTTCGCCCAAAGACTGACGTTTATCCCTTTATTTATTTATTATTTTATGAAATCATTACACTCAAATGGGGAAATAAAATAATGCCGAACAATCATTTAAAATATATTTTAATTGAATTATTCCAGAAACGGCAGTTTTGGTTATTTTTGCAACATTTTGGCACCCAGAAAATACATTTATGGATTCACGAAACTTTTGGGACCCTTTTAAAAATACGGAGAAATATATGACACATACATCAGAGAAAATGTTGGTGCTTTTGTCCGGTGTGTCTAGGTTGGATCCAAAATCCTAGGTTTTCGTCCCTAACTGTAAAGTTCAAAGTAAACTGTTTGTCTTCAATCTTTCCTTGTTGTGCCCGGGTGTTGCTCTGGCTTTTGTCAAGTCACTAAGTACATGCTTTGTGGTTTTTCATGCTTTTATTATAATCATATATACATTACCATTGGCGGTGACTTCTTTATTTGCACTGTCCCGTTTAATGGGATGACAATAGTATAACAGTGAGTTTTGGAACATATTTATATAGACTTAGAAAAACGTATGCTAATAAGATGAATCTAAAAAACAATAGTAAGCTATATAAAGAAACGATGCGATCATTTTACAATAAATTCAAAAAAGAAAATGTTGAAAAAATACGTAAATTAGGTAAATCCGATCCAAAAAAATATTGGAAAATGTTATCTGGAAAAAAAAGTCGAAACGTTAATGCGTCTTTGAAAGACTTGTTCGAGTTTTTTAAAAATGCTAATTATGACTCTGACGTCTCTAATTTAGACAAACCCGAAACCGTTTATAATGCAGAAAATAATCTCAATGAGAGTGTCAACGACGAAATTAACTCAGTCATTACCGAAGTAGAAATAGAGAATGCGGTCAAACAATTAAAGAATAACAAAGCTTGCGGGGTGGACAAGGTCCTAAACGAACATATAAAACATACACTACCTATCATGAGACAGTTATATGTTAAGCTTTTCAATATTATATTTGATACAGGCATTGTGCCAGAAGATTGGACTATAGGAATTATTAATCCTATTTTTAAAAATAAGGGGCATTCGTTTGATCCCAGCAATTATAGACCAATCACATTGTTAAGTTGCTTCGGAAAACTATTTACAACAATTATAAATATACGTCTACAGACGTTTTTAGATACGCATGATGTAATAACTGAACATCAAGCAGAATTTAGGAAAGATTTTTCTACAACCGATAATATGTTTATTTTACACAGCCTTATACAAATATTAAATAACAATAAAAAGAAACTATTTTGTGCTTTTATAGATTTGAAACAAGCTTTCGACAACGTATGGAGAGCAGCGTTATGGTATAAACTATCAAGGCACGAAATAACAGGAAAATGTTTTGATTAAATTAAAAGTATGTATAGTAATATAAAATCATGTGTAACTGTAAATGGAACACATTCCGATTATTTCCCATCTAATATAGGAGTACGGCAAGGTGAAAATCGTTCGCCAATTTTGTTTTCACTATATCTAAACGATCTACACGATTTTCTACGAAATAGTAATATTGTTGATGGTACATACTGCCAACCTCATGCACTTGATCAAGTAAACATGTTTTTTAAATTGTTTGTTTTATTATATGCTGATGATACAGTTATTGTGTGTGAAAGTGAGAAAGATTTACAGAATGCATTGAATGTTTATAAATTGTATTGTGATGAATGGAAACTTACAGTAAACATAGATAAATCTAAAGTGCTGGTTTTCTCAAAAGGTAGACAATCTAATAATAAGTTTACGTTTAATGGTGATTCAATTGATATTGTAACAGAATATAAGTATCTAAGTATATATTTTAGTAGAAGTGGTTCTTTTTATTTGGCAAAGAAACATATTGCTAATCAGGCTACTAGAGCTCTATACAATCTACTCAAAAAAGCTAGACATTTGTCATTACCAATAGACTTGCAAATATATTTATTCGATAAAACAATTAAACCCATTCTTTTATATGGCAGCGAAATATGGGGGTATGGAAATCTTGATGTAATTGACAGGGTACAATTGAAGTTTCTAAAGCATATTTTGAATCTAAAGAAATCTACTGCAAATTATATGTTATACGGGGAAACAGGGGTATTTCCAGTATCAGTAGATATTCATACTAGAGTAATTTCGTTTTGGGCTAAAATTAACAATCCAGAAAGAGCTAAACTTTCAAACTTAATGTATGAAATACTACGCAGCCATTTCAAATATAGCGCATCAACTATTGCAAAAAGAAACTTTCAGTGGCTAAACCAGATCAGAGACATACTGATTAAATGTGGCCTAAGTGGAGTATGGGATTCGCAGACCTTTCCCAACACCAACAACTCATGGTTAAAGTGTTCAGTAAATCAAAAACTCAAAGATTTATTCTTAAATGAGTGGTATTCTAAAGTAATGAATTCGAGCAACAGTACCTCCTATCGTTTATTTAAACATAAGTTTTGCTTTGAAAACTATCTTACCAACGCACCATATTGTTAGTTAAAATATATAACCAAATTCAGAACAAGAAATCACAGGTTACCAGTTGAAACTGGCAATTGGAATAAAACTCCGTATAATCGTAGAATATGCCAGCTTTGCAAAACGGATATAGGAGATGAGTTCCATTATCTGTTTGTATGCCGCGAATTCAAAACTCAACGTAGTAAATATATCAGTCCAGAATATTTTAAAAGACCCAATGTATACAAATTCGATAAATTAATAAACACCAAAAATAATTCAGAGTTTAGAAAATTGTGTGAATTTATTAAAAACATCATGCAAAGAGTCAAATAGATAATATTCATGTTGTAATGTAATACTGTTTGATTTTGTTTAATTATCATATGTATTGGTTTCGACATTATTTTTGCCATGCAATTGCCAACAAATAAATGAAGAACTCTCCCATATATGTGTATACAAAACAGATCTTTAGTTATATGATAAATGAGGACTACCTGGGAGGCCATTTCTTCTCCCAGCTATTACCAAACTGCATTACTCTTTTGTAATTAACCACGTCATATTATATCTATAATATCTGTCGTCTATTATACTTATGAGCCTCGATGATGATTTAAATGTTGTTATACATACCTCATATATTCATGTAAATGTGAATTGAGTGAATAAAAGATATTGTATTGTATTATATTGTATTGTATTGTATTGTATTGTATTGTATTGTATTGTATTGGTACACCCTTAATCCTGGTTTAACATTGCTCCGCCCCCTCCCTAACCCCTCACCCCAAAAAGTCGTTCTTGCCACAAACCGTTACAAGGCAATCCCCTTAGGTCAATTAATTTATATCGAATACTTTGCTTCTATTTTTCCTTATAATTGATGTTTGTTTTCAATGCGTGCTTTGCTCAAATTGTGGTTGTGAATGCTCGTACATATCTGTTCGACTTTTATATCCTTGCATGCAATTTTTAAAACATAACTATCGTATCGGTACTTTTAAACCTATATATTATTTAATAAAATTGTTCTTTTTACAAACAAATCTACGACATGTAAAGCTAAGATCTTTGAACAAGGAGGTGGTTCATCCCTTTAATCCAACATACATCTTCTTTTCCTATTAGGCTACACAAGGTAAACCAACGTAACATGAATTGTTGTTTAACGGTTTTCGTTTTTTACGTGTGTTCGAGTCGTAGGAATCACGGAACCCTACTCTATCACTACTGTCTAATAGCCAAAAATGACAACAAACGAACATTTAATTAAATTAATGTAGCTGACTATATATGTCATCCTATGGTGACGTCGTATGTTGCTTTAGTCTTCTCCGTACGACACCGAGCAATGGACCTGCTTCGATGATTTCCGTAATCTGGTATTTTAATGGTTACGGAAACCGACAAGGCAATTTCGATTGAATACCGAGAAGAACGTAAGGAGACGAGCGATGATTCGGTCCGTCTCTGCATATTTATAACACTATTATTGAAATTCATATAAAATGTTCAACACGAGAGATAGTTTTGTCATGGCTTTGTTAGACTGCACGTTATGTGATTATAGTAGTGTTTACATTAATCCTAAGTTATCGTGTGTGTTGGAGTTGGGAGGAAAGGGTCAATGAATACTATTTCTTTTAAAGTACCTGCATAAATGGTGGTTGTATTTCCTGGACAACTGGTTCGTCCCCATCGTATGTACGTTGCTCCGTTCGACAGGCGATCAGACATATCATTCAGTTGTGCCAGCATATCCATAAATAAATGCGAATAAGTGCTTAAATGTATCAAACGAGTGTATGCCTTTTTAATTGTTCTCACTATTCGTTATATGTCAACACATTTCTTTTTTATGAATCAACTTCACACTTGCGTTCGTTTAGTGCTGTGGCGGTCGTAAAAAAATACGAATAAGACCTACTGATCCTTTCGGGTCTACGAGCAGAATATGTGTGACTTGCTTGCAATCAGTACTTTATTCATTCGATCTTTGGAGATCGATGAGCCCGATACTTATATTTAATTATCGGTGGTACTTCTTCATTTCTTTTTGTTTTCTTACTTAATTTTCGATTCAATGGTTCCACTACTCCGGCCGATTAAAGGCTCAGGGTATTGTTTAACCACTTATAGGATATGTTGTCTGCTTTTTAATTTAGTCTTTTAACTGTTACTTGTGATATGCAGGCTTAATAACCGCTGCTCTCAACTAATTTCCATTATGTTTATTTCGCTCTTCGGGGCATTTAATTTTATTAGATACTGGGACCATACGCCGTACGACATGGGGAAGACAGATACTCCATGTCCACCGCCATATGCGGCATGCCATCTTCGGGATGGCTAAAATTGTGTACTATTGATTTTATTAATATTGAGTTCTGCTCAACCCGGGGCTATAGGGCGTGAGCGTTAGCTAGCATATTTCATTACCGCTCATGAACAGTCTCAATCAGACCGAGACTGCAATATTTCGTATGTGTCGTGCTCGGCCGTTTCCAAAGGTCCTTTATCATACTCTTTTTTGAAAGTAGAATAGCGCTTAAAGATATTACCAAATTCAAGCTTGTGAAACATGGCCATAAATAAGTATATAAGGAGAGAAACTTATAATAGGACATCATCTTATTCCGTTGTTCGTTCGTTGTAGCTACATATCAAAAAATCATCACTGTCGTAATCATTGAAAAATAGTTCGCTTAACATGGGATTCGAACTCGATACCTTACCATTAGGCCACAGGGCCAACTGTTAACCTTCATTTTATTTTAAGAATATATTCGTTTGATAATGCTCTTGGGTTATTTCCCAATGTTGCTTGAACAAACATACACTGTATATGTTCAGCATATACTATTCTAAGATTGGAAGATGTAATCAACATTTTTGACTCATTTTTTCGAAGGTCTGGTTGTACGCATGTACTTAGAAGAGCATCGAATCACGCAAACAAAAGTAACAAAGGATAAAACACAGGATAACCTCTACAATGCTAACAGTATAACTGTACATCGAAAAAATTATGATTTTGATCAACTGACAATAAAATCCAGTGTTAACGTTTATGCATTATACTACCTCTCATTAACAGACTCAATAAAACCAAGCTACTTTTCTTGCTTACAGGTGTTGGTTGCTTCCAAATTATCTTCTTTTCCGTATTTATTGAACGTATATGTAGGTTCATATGTTGATGTACATTTTCAGTTGGTACCATGTTACATATTGTTATACATTGCAGTAGGGACATGTCGACTATTTATTTGTAGGATAATACGGTTGATACAATTTTACAATAGGACATTACAATGTGGTTTGATTTGATTAACAAATGTGTTACAAACTTTAGTTAGTTTGATTTCGCATTAGAGATGGTTTGATTACACCATTTGCTGTACAATATATTTCAGCAGGTTTAGTACATTTAAGTCCTAAGGTTATGTCAATAAAATAAAAAAACTGTGTATATGGTAGAATACCGCTTAAGCCGGTGCTCGGTGGCGTGAGAGGTCTTGCATCATATATTACCCCCTCATGAACAGTTTCTGAGTCTGCTAATTTTCTCTCTTTGTTTTGTTTGTTGCTTCCAAGGGATCCTCTTTTCAGTATTTACTGGCATTCAAAGTTTGTTTAATGCTATGTGGCACCCGTTAAAACCTCTTCCCAAACAATAAATCAGTTGTTTTACTACTTACTGATGCTTTGGGATCATCAAGCCCAATTTCTGTGGCTTTAAAGTAGAATAGAGAGGTGTTGCTCTTGATTTAACAGCGTGTTTAAATTATAGAAGATTTTTATATACAATTAATGTGGCTTGATTGTACAATGTCTATAACGGGACTGATGTTTCGCTTTACTGTCTCTTCAATATCGAAATCTGTTCACAGAGTTGCATGTTGCAAAACAATATCATTATCATTGAAATGAACAGAAATGAACAGAAGTTTACTATCTAATGATTATAATATTTGGATTGATTTTAAAATAGATGTTTGATTTTACGAGTTATAACATTTAAAAACATGTGTACTAGAATGTTTACCTACTGGTCCTTGACACCGATTGAAAACTCAATAATATTTACATTCATACAGAGACATATGTTTTTACATTATTTAGTTTGTGTTTATACAGTATTATATGTTTTTACATTATTGGAGGTTCGAAATTCGTTGTTTCTTTTTTTTCATTATTGAATCATTAAACAAAGTTTACATGTAGTAAAACAATATCATTCGCAGTGAATTGAAGTTAAAGTAGCTATCCCGCCAATAACAGCCAACTTTTACAACATATGTATACCTAATCCGAGCCTTTTCTGACCCTAAAAACCTTTCTTTTTTTGTTTGTGTGGCTTATTAGGGTCAGAGGAACTCCTATTGTGAAAACCAGGGAATTACTAAAAACACACAGTCATGCACTTTCAACGATGTTTGCTGCGTCGAGTCGACTTTTTACGATAATTAAGCATAACAGATCGATCAATTAATGTTTGTTATACCAAGCTGCAATGATCAAACTCCACCTTTATCGATTGTAGTGACACAATAAAACATATATGTTTTGAAGTACACTTTTATTTACTATATCCGCCATATTATCATTTTGCATATTAATTATTTCCCCTCTTCAAATAACTCCGCTATCAACCTCTTTTATCAACTGATAACATGGAGGGATTTTAGGAGTGGAATAAACTGTTCTCGGAGGATAATTAGGATAATTAGGATTTAAATTTTAAAGATAAACAATCGGATGCTGTTCAGAGATCGACGAGTGTCAAAAGGAAAAGTTGGTCGCAATTTTAAAATTGTCTTAATTTTGCGGGAAATATTTATCACCGCACCGGTCACGATCGCGTGACTCTTGACCTGAATAATAACAAATGTAGAACATTTAATATTGTTTAACTTCGTCTGAAAAGGGCTGACCGTTACAACTTTAAAACGATTAATATAACAGATATTTAGGTTCAGATAGGTAAATAAATATATTGATAATCACTTTAGATGCTTGAAATGTTAATTCAATGCATACTTTCTTACATGGTATCTAGATGCATTTTACGCAAATTCAATCACCGCTATTTTAAGAACCCGTTAATAAATCTTTACTTTAATCGGCACATATACAGTATTACATGACCTGAACACCAGGTAACGGTTTTGTAGTGTAACTGTGACGTTATTTGGCGAGACAGCTACTTTAAGTTTATGATTAGTGGCCCCGTATTTCACATATATAAGACCACTGACATAATATAGGGGTCAACAATAACAATAATAGTGGACCCGTATTTCACATATATAAGACCACTGACATAATATAGGGGTCAACAATAACAATAATAGTGGCCCCATATTTCACATATATAAGACCACTGACATAATATAGGGGTCAAACAATAACAATATTAGTAGCTACATTATCAGCAGTAGTGACTATACAACATTTTGGGAGTAAAATTCTTGAATTCTTGTGTTTAATTATGAACTTCGAAACATTCATCCAGGTATCGGAGATAGTATATAGGTAATTGCGTTTTAGGTTATGCTGCCTATATAGTGTGTATGGGTTGAAACAGAACCCTCAAATATTTACATTGACAAAACACACACAAAAAGGAAACCTGGATTGAAAAGAAAGATAAACATGTTTAGGAAGGCACATCCATCAAGCCTTTGTTGCAACGATTTTCACAACGTAAGCTGATACCGATTAAAATCTCGAAAGTATTTACATTCATCCGGGGACATCTCTTTTTGGACTTTTTTTTGCGGTTATACATTTAGCCATACAGGGATCGAAATCCAAGTTATGTTTGTTTATAGCTAAGTATGTTTATAACAAAGTCTGTTTATAGCTAGCTTAATGTATAACAGTAATAATGTAATGAGGAAATGTTGACATTTAGTCTCAAATACATATGTTGTCTTAAAATGTTATAAAAGCAACACTCAATAGCTTGTATAATACATATAATAGCTTGTATAATACATATATTCAATAGCTTGTATAATACATATATTTAATAGCTTGTATAATACATATATTCAATAGATTGTATAATACATCTATTCAATAGCTTGTATAATACATATATTCGTTTATGATAAGCAACGGAACAATGCGTTTAACAGAGAAATAAAGTACTGTGAAAAAGATAAAGAGTTTTGAAAAGCGGTCATGTATCTTAGGAAGTATTGTCATTATACCCCCGCTTTCACAAAGTGAAGTGGGGGTATATAAGAATCACTTTGTCCGTAACGTCCCGTCGCGTAACACATTTTTGTCGCGTCGCGTCACGTCACACATGTTTGTACTCCCGTCCCGTCGCGTCGCGTAACACAGTTTTATTACTTGCATTCCTTAAACAGTTTTGAATGGTTATTCCCAAACTTCATATACACATAACAACTGATGACCTTATGTCATCACCTATCGTTGATTGCCTAATTAATTACAGAAGTATGGCCCTTTGTTTGACTTAGAGTTAAAGCGGGGTTTTTTCATCACCTTCATCACCTTCATCACCTTCAGTGATAGTTGTCATTTACAACAATTAGTGTAGAGTATAGTTTAGTAATTTCCAGCGGATTTATATATTGTGCGAGATCAAAACCTGGTGTTGGGACTTGAAACACATCGAAAGCGCGGGCCTGCGGCTCAACTTCAAGTCCCGCCAACCAGGTATTGATCTGGGACAATAAACCCGCTGGAAATATTTTATTTTTTAAGTTATGATGTCAACGGGGGGTGGGGGGTGGGGGGTGGGGGGGGGGGGGGTGGGGGGGTGGGGGGTGGGGGGGTGGGGGGGTTTGTTTGCTTGCTTCTTTTTTTCACGGTTTTGATTTTATTTGTTTTTTGTCGTAAACCACTGTTTTAAGAAAGTTGGTATGAAAGTTATAAGTTATTAATTAGCAAGAAAATAAATTAGCTAAAAATTAAATCGATTTTTATTGAAATATGTATAGCACCTTCACCATACTAAACCTATGAAGTCGCCAAACGTGCAATTTTTCTGCATACACTTTGATTGTAGGGTATGAAATAGAAAGACCATTTCAAATGGTTGTTTTGTCGTGAATAACAGATTTTAATTCATCTCGAACTTATCAAATTCTCATCTATTCACTCATGCGACATGTCGTCTATTTATATTGGTGCTTACTTTGCATCATCATTTTCAAGCACAATTTGAAATATGACTTGAATGTTTTATTACATTTCGGTCCTGCGCTACTGGGACTTCTTGAGAACATTGCATACCTAATACTGTTTGTTTAGAGAGACAATTTTATCCAGTCAAAAGACAAAACATGTAGGCAGACATATAATCAAATTTAACATTTTGAACACATCTCAACATGTATAAGTATATAGGCCATATTTTCGCACTTGTACATTTCCACAGCGTGATGTAAACTTATATTTTCTCAAATTGAATTTAGGCAAAAACGTATTTTAACAGATTGTTGGTTAAAAAAAATAAAAAAATAAAAGAAAAGCTAATAAGGTTGCGAGCGTGTTTGCGCGCATGTTCGCTTATTAGTGTCTCAATACTATTTCGTCTTGAAAAGGGGCCTTGAAAGAAAAACAGCAGCAAATTAGAGCACTAAGTCACTGGTTTGAATCCAACGTGTGTGTGTGTGTGTGTGTGTGTAGTTCTAAGGTTTATAGTCCCTCCGCCAACAAACTCAATGCGCCTTAGGGAGCACCGAGATGGGTACAATAGAGTCTGGACTTTATTCCAAACCCGGCAAACGTTTATTAAATATTTTCGAAAGCCGTATGTATCGAGGTTACTTGTGCGAAGGTTAAATGACGATGTTATAACTACGCATCGCTTTCTGGCATATATATCGACTTTTTCGATGTTCGTCAAACAGAAAATTCTTGAGTTATTACCGTTTAAGGTATAGCGTCTAAGCTTTATGAGTGATAGAAATTTCAAAGTTGTTTGTTTGTTTTTCCATTGTTGTTTTTTGCATCCGGTTTATTTTCTTCTAAATATTTTGAAGGCACTGCTAAAACTAAACACCTGTTAAATTGGAATAGTTTTGCCTGAAACATATTTATTTCTTGTGTAAATTTGATTTTCAGAATATCTGCAAATTAGATGTTGCAAAATTTGCAATAATGCATGAAAACAATTTAGTTTTAATCGGGACCATTTTACCACCAAAACAATACGTACTTAGGTCTCCTCAATCGATACGCATATGTAAACATTTCAAACCGAAGCTCGATAGCAGAAAATTACTAAAAAAAAAAAACTCTTAGAAAAACAGTTTGAAAATATTGAATATAATTTATGTCTATATTTTATCTTTGCAGATCACGCAAAAGGATTTATTATAAACATCGTCATAACATTTTTGAATAATCACGTGATCTAACCGTTCGCCCTACTTTCTTTGAAAATGACTCTGGTTAGAGATTGCTTACTTGTTACCGAGTTCTGTAGGCTGGTGATTGAATTCTCCTCTGGTGTCTTCGTAGATGTATCACCATTGGTGGCCGATTCCGTTGTTGTGTCGGTCCCTTTTTGTTCTCCGGTGTTTGAATTTGCAGGTTCATAATTCTCCGGAAAAACGCACTTACATTCTTTACCGCTGCCAGCGACGAAATATACCAGTAAACCGGTACCAACGGCAACTAGCAGCATCAACACAAACATCAACAAGACCATGGTATAGCTCACGTATCCCGGCAAAGCAGTGTTTTTCTGAATATTCTCTCTGGGTTTGTTTGTGTCCATATACGGCATTTCATAATTGTCAGCCATGTCCAGTCCAATACGTATTGTATAATTATGTTACGACGAATGCGTGTAAATATAAATTAAGTCACTTTACGGTATCAAGTAAAATAAGTTTATGTTTAATGTATTCTATACGTATTCATTGGATTGTAACTAACTGCGCAATAGAGTTCTTTGTAAATGTATACTCCAAGTCATCATTCGAATAAGGAAGTCATCGTGATACGATAGGCATGGGTTGATTTAGTCTAGGTCATCTGCGACGCTTGCTTGTTTTCAAGACGACAACGTCTAGAATGGTTGTTCTAATAAACGTTTGACGCGCCAGCCATTTTACCGAGATTCTGGTATCGTTTCTGACTGGTGATACAGATGTACCTTCTATCGAAGATATAAAGAACTTGCAGAAAGACACTAAATTAATAAATAAACAAAGAAGGAATCTTCATCAATATATCGACGAACTAAATGTGGATGGTCAAAAAATACTATACCTGTATCAACAATGACTATGTATTCTGAAATCTTTTTTTTTTCAGATTACATTGTTGATAAACTTAATAAAATATTGGAATGTGTTTCGGTGATTTCCAGTTTTAAGTATTCGTGTTATTTTCAAAAAACCTGGGTGACCGATTATTAAATTTAAGTAGTTTATAATCGTACCGTGTCATCTTTACTTTGTCGTAGGTAACTACATTTTAGCAACTGGTCATAGACCACTATTGCATTTTCCATAGACTTACTGTTTAATGTTTTCCCATCTGACATGCAAACAAAAACCTCAGGCTTGCTTTTGCTAATCCTGCTTCACAGATACAACTTAGATACATGTAAAAGGGAACTTCTTTTCAGGTGTTGACCTATTTTAATGCCACTTCCATGCGTTCGAAGGTCATGACCCTACAATTTTAGGGAATCCCCAAACAAATTTATGAAAATAATATACTTTCCTTTTACTCTGCCATATCATAGAATCAAATCATATCAATGAAAGCTATTCTAAATAATAATCAGAAATAAATTATTAATTCAAGTAAACATTATTGAATTTCCAACCTAGCCTCTCAACCAATCCAAATGAGGCTTATGTATGCTTTAGACATCGGGGTACTTTTGTTTTGCCAATCAGACCGTTGTTTCAATAGGGTACTGTAATCAACGCAATCTCCACGCAGAGTTATCGTTCCTTGCACTCAAATATATCTCTGCTAACTATTAAATTACAAGATTTTGGTAAAACCTGTTAAATTGGAATATGTTAAAACCTGTTAAATTGGAATATGTTCGCCTAAAACTTATTTATTTCTTGTGTAAATATAATTTTCAGAATATCTGCAGATTAAATGTTGCAAGATTTGAAATAATGCACGAAAACAATTAGTTTTAATCGGGACTATTTTACTACAAAACTAATACGTACTTAGTTCTCCTCAATCGATACGCATATGTAAACATTTAAAACCGAAGCTCGATAGCAGAAAATTACTATAAAAAAAAATCACTCATAAAAAAAAAATGAAATTATTTAATATAGGTCTATATTTTGTCTCTACAGATCACGCAAAAGGATTTATTATAAACATCGTCATAACCTTTTTTGAATAATCACGTGACCTAACCGTTCGCCCTACTTCCTTTGACGTTGACAGAGTCAAATGAGGAACGAGTGTACTCTGGGTAGAGATTGTAATCAACTAGGAAGTAAGGCACGTGTACACAATAAAAGGTAGAACGAACATGTTGTAGGTGGTTTACCCACAATATATACCAGTCGTAACTGCGTAAAAGATAGGTGTTTTCAATATACTTCTCGTGAATTTTAGGTGGTACGACATTGACATTATTTGTGGTGTAAATATTGTTGAAGGAATTCAACTTTAGATGTCCATAATTAAGTCGTCACTTTAGTTAATTTGAAAGCCGCAGGCGGGTATCTGGGTGGATGATCAAGGTGCTTTCTGAAGCGTGCATTTGGGCGTAATGATAAGCAAAACACAGCAGCTACTTACTTGTTATTATTTATATTTATTCGAAAAAAAAAACCTTAAGAAAACAAAGTAACCATTTTTTTGGTAAAGATTTATAGAAGTGTTAGTACTTTCTTGTGAGATACAGGTCATCCCATCAAATGATGCTTACACATACTATAATAACCCTCCAGTCAGAAATTAGTTAATGCATGATCAAATAGATTCTGTGAAATTGTCCAAGTAATAAATAAGTAAATGTACACTAAAAAGAAAATGCAGAAAATGGTATATGTAGATATGTAAAAGTAGTATATGTAGATTTGTAAAAGTGGTATATGTAGATATGTAAAAGTGGTATATGTAGATATGTAAAAGTGGTATATGTAAATATGAAAAGTGATATATGTAGGTATGTAAAAGTGGTATATGTAGATATGTAAAATCGGTATATAAGTAGATATGTAAAAGTGGTATATGTAAATATGAAAAGTAGTATATGTAGATATGTAACAGTGGTCTATGTAGATATGTAAAAGTGTATATGTAGATATGTAAAAGTGGTATATGTAAATATGTAAACGTGGTATATGTAAATATGTAAAAGTGTCTAAGGAGATATGTAAACGTGGTCTATGTAAATATGTAAAAGTGGTCTATGTTGAAAAAAGGTATATGTATATATGTTAAAGTGGTCTATGTAGATATGTAAAAGTGGTATATGTAAATATATGTAAAAATGGTATATGTAGATGGGTAAAAGTGGTCTATGTAGATATGTAAAAGTGGCATATGTAGATATGCAAAAATGGTATATTTAGGTATGTAAAAGTGGTCTATGTAAGTATGAAAAGTGGTCAATGTAGATATGTAAAAGTGGTCTATGTAGATATTTAATAGTGGTATATGTAAATAAGTAAAAGTGGTATATGTAGATATGTAGATATGTAGATATGTAAAAGTGGTTTATGTAAGTATGTAAAAGTGGTCTATGTAGATATGTAAAAGTGGTATATGTAGATATGTAACAGTGGTCTATGTAGATATTTAATAGTGATATATGTAAATATGTAAAAGTGGTATATGTAGATATGTAAAAGAGGTATATGTAGATATTTAAAAGTGGTATATGTAGATATTAAATAGTGGTATATGTAAATATGTAAAAGTGGTCTATGTAGATATGTAAACGTGGTCTATGTAGATATGTAAAAGTGGTATATGTAGATATGTAAAAGTGGTCTGTGAATATATGTAAAGGTGGTATATGTAGATATGTAAAAATTGTCTATGTAGATATGTAAAAGTGGTATATGTAGATATGTAAAAGTGGTCTATGTAGATATTTAATAGTGGTATATGTAAATATGTAAAAGTGGTCTATGTAGATATTTAAAAGTGGTGTATGTAGATATGTAAAAATGTAAATATTAAAAGAGGTATATGTAGATATGTAAACGTGGTCTATGTAGATATGTAAAAGTGGTATATGTAGATATGTAAAGTGGTCTATGTAGATATGTAAAAGTGGTATATGTAGATATGCAAAAGTGGCATATGTAGATATGAAAAAGTGGTATATGTAGATATGTTAAAAATGGTCTATGTAGATATGTAAAAGTGGTATATGTAGATATGTAAAAGTGGTCTATGTAGATAGGTAAAAATCGTCTATGTATATATGTAAAAGTGGTATATTTAGATATGTAAACTTGGGCTATGTAGATATGTAAAAACTTTAGAAATACTGATATGTATTCATAAGCTTATTTAAAAGATCATTTACTGTAGATCTAACTTGAAAATATCAGTATTTAAAAAAAAGAAATGTTGTTCTACTTCTTAACACATCAGACTATTACATTTAATAATCTGCATGTTATATCAACTTGAATAAATATAATATAATGAGTGGTATACCTTCAATCGCAAAAAAAACGTCTTGTCAGATATTATCTTATTTCCAAACAAACATGTGCTTAACTATATAATTACAATTATTTACTAAATGCTATTCTAAAATATATAAAATTATGACTTAAACCGATATATTGGCTGGCTGAAATGATAGTTGTGATGATTTATAAACTGGTCTGTTCTATTTGCTCCGTGAATTCCCAAACGTCATACACATTGAATACCCAAAAGCGTCATACACAGTGAATACCCAAACCGTCATACACAGTGTATACCCAAACCATAATACACAGTGTATGCCCAAACCGCCATACACAGATGCCCAAACCGTCATACACAGTGAATATCCAAACCATAATACACAGTGAATACCCAAACCGTCATACACAGTGTATGCACAAACCGTCATGCACAGTGCATGCCCAAACCTCATACACAGTGAATGCAGAAACATGCCCAAACCGTCATACACTGGGAATACCCAAACCGTCATACACAGTGTATGCCCAACCCGTCATACACAGTGAATATCCAAACTGTCATTCACAGTGAGTGCCCAAACCGTCATACACAGTGAATGCCCAAACATACCCAAACCTTCATACACAGTGAATACCCAAACCGTCATACACAGTGTATTCACAAACCGTCATAAACAGTGAATATCCAAACCGTCATACACAGTAAATACCCAAACCGTCATACACAGTGAATCATCATACACAGTGAATACCCAAACCGGCGTACACAGTGTATGCCCAAACCGCCATACACGTTGAATACACACATCATCACTGTCACAAAATGTCACGGGTAGAGCGTATTGGTCGTAAATAGCTCTTGTAAGTTGTCAGTTACACCCTAATCTATTGTTCGAGTTGAAACAAATTCACAATATCCATTATATATTCATGTAACACGTAAAAGCGTGCACATTTTAAGTGGCCGCCAGAGAGGCGGTGTCAAAAGTTTAGTTTTGTGCTAATGCATGTACACGTATAGGTCTATCTTCTTTAAACGGAAAAATTGTATGAGGGGCCTCTCGTGTAGATTCAATACTGCAGATTTAGCCACGTTTGTCACGGATTGAACGGGGGAAATAATGGTTTGGGCGTAATGTTTGCTATAAAACCCATTGTCTTCTAGTTCTTGCCGTGATTGATCAATAGTTACTTTGTTTGTAGCAGAGGTTGGACGGCAAAATTCACAGGCAACATGTGGTCAGTATTTATTTTATTAAATTTTATCGTACATTTGTATTCAGTGGGCGCGGCGCCATCTTGGTTGGCGGTTACGACATCCGGTTAGCTTTGATGTTTCTCAAACATTAACTTTAGACTAGCATATGATTTTGAAGTTACTTTATTAGATGTAATTATTGTAATTGATCATTAATTGTAAAACAATATTAATTTGATAACAGTGGATAATAGGTGCATTAGTTAACGTTGGCGTATAACTCAGTGATTGTAACACACGATTATTAGCATTAGTTAACAATGAGATGAGTGACTAGGATAAATGTTCGACGCGTATGCATAGCGTTGAATAATGTGGTCATTAGTTAACATGCGTGCATGCATAACTCAGTGAGTGTAATATACGAGTGATTTGATAATGTTTATATTACATGTATTAGGGGCATTGATTAACAGCGACGTACATGGCGTATACATGGCGTTGTAGAATATGTATACATTGCTACTCATCATTAGTACAGCTTACATATATTTATTGAATAATGATTTGTTTGGGTAATGATAATTATGCACGATTGTTATGTTTGTCAACCGACATCTAAAACGTATGTATAATTACAGCCTAAGCCATCCAGGGTTGGACATAAGCCATCCAGGTTGGATAGTAGCCATCCAGGTGTGGATGTAAGCCTTCCGGAGTGGAGCTAAGCTTCCACGATTAACGTAACGAGCGGTGGAGACGGTCCCCGTACCTGCGCAGCATGGCCAGGTTTTAGTAGCGACAACCCCCGGGACACAAGGTGGGCCCGTTATCAGTCCTCACTGGAGGAACATCACTCACAATCTCAGTGGAGGTTAACCATCATTACATCGCATCATCAACCCTTACAGAAGGCATTTGATGACAATCACCCATTGGATTCGCGCATCATCATCTTCATGAGCTCTCGCGCATCACAGTTATCGCGCTAGATCATAAATCAATATTGTTATAACTTTAACAACACTTTAGTGTCTTATACATTCAGTATTTATAACACTACTAAGAACGTCTTAAACGTTTATGAGAACATTCTTTTCATAGTTAATCTGTGTATTCGCTTGTTTTTTTAGATAATTATATATATATTTATCATATTTTAAAAGTTGCATTAAACTTATGTAAATGCATTCACCGTCATTGATTCTTTCCTGAGTTAGCCCCAACCACTAGGGTCATCCTGTGACAATCACACGCAGTGAATAACCAAATCATCATACCGACGGGTCAGCGTAAAACTATTGTAACTACATATGAATAAAGAAGAGATACAATAGTTTTGTACTGAACCCTCGATACGCAGACTGCAAATATCCAAACCATGATATACAGTGAATTCTAAGTGAATACTAAGTGAATACCATCGGATATGTTGCCTAAATAAAATCGAGAAACCATCAGTTGAGTTTAAAATTGTATATCCGTGTATGACGTGAAGAGTTATCACTTTCAGCGTATTCTTTCTACTTTATTATAAACTCACTCATAGTCCTGTTATGTAATGAGTTGTTTATTGTTCATATTTACTGTGAGCACAAAACGCAAGTCAGCTCTCTACCCCGAATATATGGTGGGTTAGGAAGCTGACCAGCGGCCTCGACGAAGTAGAACAATACTCCGTTATCATCGGCACTCTGACCGACCAAAATGTCTGGGTCTTTGTCAACACACTTAACATCTGACCTATGATGGGTGTAGTGTTCGGTCATCAGATAACCCGTGTACTCAAGGAACCAGCCGTCCATACATTCCGTACGTGCTGGGATCATCATCTGATTCGGTCGACCTCTTGTCTGGCATACAGCACATGGTACGTCTTGATGAAGTGTGGGTTTGCCAAATATAGTATTCGACTGATCGTCGTTTATTTCATATTCAGCACCATAGATATATGTGGGTTGTTGTCCGTTGTAAACGTGTCCCCATTGTGGTTCTGTCGGAAGACAAATCGTGTTAGCCATACCTCCAGAATGGGTGTTATGGCTAGCGGCTGCATACCCTGTAGGATAAAAAAAACATGTTATGCATGTACTGAATTTTACCGTCAATTATTGGTTTCTGTATTGAAAATGGAGAACAATTAACAGTATTTATGACAAAAGAGAGTATTTCAAATTCGAGAATTTAATGTTCCCCATTTGGGTGGTCATGTATCCGAGCAACATCTTATTGGGTATATGCTTTTCAACAATTAACGTATGCAGGACATGTTAAGTATATTTAAATTCGTAATCGCATTATAAATAAAAAGGTATCAGTCAACAGATTGTGAAAATTATAATGTTTTATAAGATTTAGAACAGTTTCCTCATTACAGATGTCATTACAACATTGAGACCTTCTTCGCTGTATATAGGAAGGATGTAGTGTGTCAAAAGCCAGAAAAAATGCTAATTACTCTCCATATACAATTTTAACACAATATCAAACTAGAGTTCTCCAATGGAAATAATCTGTCAAAATAGACGGTTATGTATATATATATATAATAAAACACATTTCGTTGAATGACATCACTTTCTATATTCACATGTCGCGCATCTATGTGCGCAATTGCTATTACGCTTTACTAACGTGACGTGATTTACTAACTTCATCAGATACTTGGTCATGATCACTTTCATACATTCTTTATTAAATTTGTTTAACAATTTATCAAAAGAGGTTATTTTACTATCATCTCTTAACGCACGGTCTGTTTAGTTGTTGCCCAAGTTACAAGTCACCCACTATCTTCTTTGATTATGCAATGACAGGCCGGAATGTGGACTCTATGATGACGTCTACATAAATCCAGAGAAGACGGTAACAATTGGTGGTTGTCTCCAATCTTGCCTTGCCTTGCCTTTATAGTTTCTTCTCTTGTTGCTCTAACCTTTGCCAATTCATTGGGTACTTCCTTTGTGACTGTTTAGGCTTTTGGTTTATACATGATCATCTTTGTGTATACTTATATGGCATATTACTGCTGCCTTGTGTGTTAGAGATCTAGTCCGGTGGGGATTTCTTTTATTTACACTTCCTCGTTTAATTGGGATGACAATAGGGTAAGAATGAGGTTTGGTGCACCCTAGAACCTGGTTGAAACCCCCAACTGCCTTTCTTGCCACTGAGCGTTCAAAGGCGGTAGCCCTATCGTCAAGCATTTTATGTTTGACATGTGATTATCATTAAAAGAGCGTGATTTAATTATGTGAAACTGTCATTTAGAACACATGCATTTAAAAATAATCTCCGAGCTCACGTGGTCGTTTTGAATTACATTTTGAATTAGGTGCATATTATTTTCCAGTTATAAACCTATATGTTTCTATTGCCGTTGAGTTTTACCTTAAACCAAATAATTCCACAAAATGCATGTCATAATTGTTTAAAACTGTGTTTGCATTTTAAATATGATCATATGTTTTATTTTAAGATAAAAACATAAATATTGAAATAAAAGTTCACATTTTATCGCATTATTAAGAAATTGGAAAAGGCAGTTTGCTCGTATTTTACCGATGATTTTATACATGAACCAAAATAAGCATTTTATTCATATTTGTAAGACAAAAAATGAATAATTAGTTACCGTATTATCGTATACCATATAAAGATATCTATGGTCAAAATTTATATTTGTTTCATCATTATTTGCAAATGTATGTGTTTTGGCCCTGACTTGATCTTAAAAGAGTATGAGAGTGGACCTTAAGTCATATATTTTTTCTTTCTTTTCTTACAAGAAAGTAATGAAACTTATTTTGTTAATAGAGGAGGAAATCGTAAACGTACCTGCAGCGGATGTTATGAACTAGAAGTTTTCATAAATTTAATCATTTGCAAAGTCGAATGTTATGTTATTTTTGGCTGAAATCGTGAAAACCAACAAATAGCAAAACAAAATGAATATTGCACTTGTTTACGTTCAGACATGGACATATCGAACTACTATATCCACTACTTGTGGAGCACCGTGGTCTAGTGGTAGAGCGTTGTACCCATGATCCAAAAGTCGTGGGTTCGATCCCCGCCATAACCACATGTGATGAGTCCCTGAGCAGGACACTTTATCTGCATTGCTTAGTACTGGTTTTACCCAGGAAGACAATCAAGAAGTACATTAGAAGCAAATCGCTTACAACAGGTATAGAATTAGCTAATTTAAAAAAATATAAAAATAAAAAAATAAAAATTATAACCTTAAACGACAATTTGCAAGCATTTTTTTTAAATTGGTATTGCAAATACTAATTGAAGAGTTTTGCTTCAAAACATCATTTTGTACCTTTTTTCAAAAATACTGATGAAGAAATAGGAAACGCATGGTAATTCATGTCATAATGATTTATATCGCAGAAATCATCATTAGACTTGACATTAAAATGAACATATTCGACGAGAATGTCAAGATATTTGATTCAGTTGAACACCTCTTGTATACCTTGCCATTTATTTATCCTTGTAATTGTTTTTTTTTCTATGCGTATGTTTGGTTGATTGTTGTCCTATATAGATGATATTTGTTGGTTTGGAGTGAATATACAGTATAGGATTTATTTTCATCGAGAAGTGAGAAAACTTATATTTTCACTCGTGCTTAATATAAGTTTTCTCACTTCGTTATATTTTCACGAGATAAAAATAAATCCTATATTCACGACAAACCAGCAAATATTCTATTTATTATGTACTTTTTATCGTGCAACACTACCAAACTGTTTCAATCGATTCAAACAGAGAATACTTTTCGTTCCGACAGTTCCCCTTTAACGTATTCGCGGATAAATATAGTAACGCCAGCGCTTGAGGCGATTTACATATACTTAGTGCGCATAGAATATAGTTCTAAACTTTGACACGAATTATGACTGTTATAAGCAAATGTAGAAAAAAGAGTTTCATTTTGTCCGGCAGTGAGAATATATACTGTGAAAATCTAAACAATGAGAATATAAGGTTTATTCTAACCATACAATCCACTTTTTCACTGGGAAGTATATAATAAATGCTTCAGTTCATGTTCGACTTTAATATCTACGATTACTTTATATGTCAAGCATACCTAAATATAACTCAAACAAAGACCAAGAAAATATCCCAATACATCCTTCGGGTGAATTAAAGTTAAAAATGACAACAAGTAGTCAAAAGTGTGCATTTTTTATCATAAATAATGCAGGGGAACGGTTTTGTCTCATTACTATTTATTTCTACACCACGGAAGTACAAATCCAAATATGTAATTACGACTACATACCATGTTTATACGATCTGTCTGAGGATCAACAATAACAAATATCTGTCTGAGGATCAACAATAACAAATATATATCCGCTTGCTGGTTGAAGAAGCTATTTAAAAATAGTGTTTAACTTTTGGATAACTCTTTGTCACAAATGTTCATAAACGTATCCTTTATGAAATGAATATTGTATATATATACGATATTGTGTGCATGTAGGAGATGTTAACTTTCTATATGTTCTTCCGCGGAAAAATATTGCGTGACTTTAAAAATATTGCGCTCCTAAAGTCACGCAATATTAATACTCGGAGGAACTTGTGCCATTATCCCCCTTACAAATCTAATAACCTATAAATATAGTGTGTATATTACACCTATTTTTTCTCGAGATTCGTTGAAGGTGGGGGCGGGGGCCGTTGGTGTGTGGAGACTGACACAAAGGATTTTTAAGTTGGTAAAGGTTACCCGAAAATGTTTTTGTTTTCAATGTTCATGATCACATAGTTTTCATTTTGTTAATGACATTTTGTGAAATTTCAAAGCTGCTAATCATAAGCTTTCTAGCAGCTTTGAAATTTGCGTCATAGTATGCTTGTTTAAAAACAAAATATTACGACCCCGACTACAATTTTAGGCAGATGGTGCTTGATGCAAAGGAAATACACAACGACACACTGCACTATATGGGTATATTTACGCAGCGAGCACATGGTAGTGCATTCGAATCAGATCGATATCATACAATATAAGCTCTATCTGTCGATAGTTATCATGCCCTTCGCACTACAGCTATTGATGTAGACGCTAACTGAAAATTGGTATTAACTTTTCTGTAAATAATAGCATGGCTATCGGCGAGTGCCACGAATATTTTTCAAGATGTATAAAATATTGGTGTAAACTCCTGCAAATGCCTTATACTAGATATCCAAAAAGGTTGTTACAATATGCTTAAATCATTGGACGATGTAGGTCGGAAAAATGGGCATCAGAAGTTAGACATATTCTTTTTAAGTTTGGAGTCGGTTTCGTATGGATAGCTCAAGATATAGGTAACCCTGATATATTTATGTCCCAACTCAAGTTAAGGATCGCGGATTGCTTAAAACAAGATTGGCACATTAGTATCGAGAACTCTTCGCGATGTGACCATTACAAACTCTTCAAATCTCTTTTAAACGTTGAGAAATACATCAGTTTAGATATGCTATTTCATTTGAGAAAAACCATGGCACGATTTCGATTCTCAAGCCATTAATTAAATATAGAGACGGGTAGACATGTCGGCGTGGATAGAGAAGAACGCATTTGCACTCATTGTCTTGTTCATAATGATATTGAAGTTATTGAGGACGAGTACCATGCGTTTTTCTTTTGTCATAGATACACAGATTTGCAATTAGTTTTGTCATAGATACACAAAATGCCGTCATACACAGTGAACCATCACACACAGTGAATGCCCAAACCGTCATACTCAGTTGCCCAAACCGTCATACAGAGTGTATGCCCAAACCGTCATACACAGTGAATACCCAAACCGTCATACACAGTGAGTTCTCAAACCGTCATACACAGTGAACCATCATACACAGTGAATACCCAAACCATCATACACAGTTTATGCCCAAACCTTCACACAAAGTGAATCCCCAAACCGTCATACACAGTGAACCATCATACACAGTGAATGCCCAAACCGTCATACACAGTGAATACCCAATCCGTCGTACACAGTGAACCATCATAAACAGTGTATGCCCAAACCCTACCGTCATACACAGTGAATGACCAAACCATCATACACAGTGAATGCCCAAACCGTCATGCACAGTGAATACCCAATCCGTCGTAAACAGTGAACCATCATAAACAGTGTATGCCCAAACCCTACCGTCATACAGAGTGAATGCCCAAACCGTC